>JABXJD010001666.1:45000-77985 GCA_013375575.1 Percina caprodes | reverse complement strand
CAGGACATGTCCATGAGAAGCAGCTTCGGCTGACTCTAAACAGACACTGGAGGGATTTTATCTGTACTGATTTTGTTGGTAATTCAGTGCAACACCAACCTAATATTACTGGGAATTGATTCATTTTTTAATATTGCTATTAACCCATGAACGGTATTCTGGTCAAATTGACTCATTTCAAATTTTTACAAGTAGAAAAATGGTACAAGTTACTTTTTTTCTACCTGAAATCAACGACCTTACCTTATTTCCTGTGATAAACATGTATTCCTGACTTAATTCAGAAAATTATTCTGGATATGACACTTATGTTGTTTCCATAGTGGATTTTTAACATGAATTATAACCTTATGACAACAAAAGAGTCCCACTTCCATTTATAATAGTGTTCTAGTAGAGACTGATTGCATTCCCTAAACATAGATGTTATCTCAATTGTTTGAAATTGAGATAAAGACAATATCTGTTAATAGATTATGTAGTAAAATTTTATTTCAGATTTGCTTTTAAAACCCCAAATAAGTCCCGGGTCAGTTTGACCCGAGGGACACAAGAGGGTCCCGAAAATGACGATAATAAAAGGCCTAACCCTACATAATGTCAGTAATCTTGTATTTTATATAAAAAATATAATAATATTTGAAACCACACTTTATTCTACAGTATTTTGTATCACATTAAGCTTCACAAAGCGCTGCTGCTGCTTGAGTATATATAAAATAAATAGTATGTGTGTTTTAAATAAAAGAGATACAGTTAATAAATCGCAGGGATGACTCATTTAGACAAACACTCGTTCCATCAGTTGGACCCGACTGTTCTGAAGCTTTGCCAAGACTTGTTTTTGTAATGATCACTAAGACACAAGTTTTCTCATATCAGACTGGGTTTATTGCATGATGATGGATGGTACAGTGCACAAAAAGCTAAACACTACGCGTGGGTGTCAAACTGGATCATCTACTCATTAAATGACTCCCTGGCTTAGTGTGATTGTTGTTGCATCATTGGGGTGAAGAGTTTGTCCCACAGCTCTAACTTCAACACTGCCTTGCCCATTGGGGACATGGTGGCCTTGAGGTCCAAGGTCTTGCCCTCAAACGTGAGACACGAGCCCGGGCCTCCTGCCTCACAAAGCCGATCTGCTCTTTGTTGTAATACATCTCTTTGTACAGACTCGTTGCACTCTTTGTCGACGTTGTAGATTGCCAAGCCCATCCAGTTCTTGTACATGTTGTAGTCGTAGGGCACGGAGAACATTATGGCTAGTCTCTCTTTGGCGCTGTTGCTCCTCTCAAACAGGTCGTAGGTCAGGACCCCCACGGCCCCGCTGGCTTTGGCGCTGGTCTTGCTGAAGTTGCACAGCTCAGTTTTCAAAGGGCGCACGGTGGGCTGGGGCGGGCTCAGGCAGCAGCCACTTTCAAGGAAAACCCTTTTTTTTTTAAAGAAATAAGAGCAGAAACTAAATACTGATACTTATATCAGTATATAAGTATACTGTATAACTTATAAAAGTTAAACCTTATTTTATTCATGCAAAGAAAATGGACATGCAATGTAATTGATGTAATAGAATACCCAATAAACACAATGCAAAAGGCTTTGACATATCGCAAAAGAGATGAAAGAGAATATCAGTGCAACTGTCATTCTTCTTCTTAGTGTTACTTTGAATTCAGGGTTGAATTTGTTCATTAAATAATGTTGGAAATGATTTTTTTGTGTTTTAGCAGAACAGCGACAGCAGTGGAAAGGCAGAGTACACTACAGTATCTCTTTATTCATTACATGTAATATTGTTATCGCGGTATTCAACAAGGTTATTGCATGTTTTTCTCATATCCTGCAGGCCTACTTTGCAATTTAATCTTTTAAGTCTTGCACTTACTTGGGTTCGACTAGGCAGTAGTTATTGGTGAGGTTGGTGATCTCAATGGTGACATTTCTACGGCTTTTGAGGTTGGCAGCCAACTCCTCCGCTGATTCACTCATGTTGTTGCTGGTAGAGGCTGCGACAGAGCACAGTCACATTGTATCACAAATGAGTGGATACTCATAAATATGTATTCTGCTGTTATAATAAAAGATGCACAGTGCAAAAATATCTGTCAGTACACCTCCAAATTCAGCTGGCTTACCTGTCCGGATCACAGGTGTGCTGCTCGCTCGGGTGATGCCAGATTGGAAACGCTGAGTTCACTCTTTGGAATCATTCTTGTTGGGGAATGTGTGAAACCCCACCCCAAAAACTGTCTCCACCCACAGCACACACCTACTCCCTTGCCCTGTCCAGAGGCATGCATAAAGGCGTGCAGACAGGGTGTAGCCAACAAAAGTACCTTTACTGTGACTTTTTGTTTTTGTTTTCATGTTTTTTTGCCCAGCTACAAGCCGGTTCGTTCAGCTTTTATGTGACAACGCCTCATTGCTCAGTGTCTCCTTATGCACCACACCCTCTTTCACTGGTGCCTTTGGGTCTGCATGGGAAGACAAACATGCAGTACCACTGCATTTTATCTTGCACGGCGCCTGGATTCTCATGTTGTCATAAATCACACTACTATCCCTGTTTTGGCTAACCCTGTACGCAATTCTGTCAGATTCTCCTCCAGAATGTGGAATCATTGGCGAACATGTCTGTATATTAGCCACTGAACATTGTGGGAGGCTTTGTATTTTGTATTTTTGTATGTTTTTATTGTGATATGGATCCCCCTGGGTCTGAAATAAAGTTTATATATACCAGCTGACCGAACCAATCAGCGTCCGGTAAATAGCTAGGGGCAGCTATGGGCGTGGTTTGGGTGCACATGATAGGCAGAGGGTTGGGCAGGTCCCAAGGTCCCCAACCTTACATCTGCACAGTCTGACTGTGTTCATTGACATATTTATACTCAAAGTGAAGTCTAATTCATTCATCGACTGATGAGATATAAAACCCTTCATTTACTTTAACCCGTTGTTGCTGCTTGCAAACGTTTGGGACCGTGTGATGATTCAAATTAAAGACACAAAAAACGTCAATGACAAGGAATCCTTTACAGTTCATTGTTTTTATTCATTTAAAGCACCCACATGTGACATGAATGAAAGACAAATTGTATACAGGTTTTCAGGAACATCTGCATCAACTGTGTTTATCGTTCTATGTATTCCACACCAATGCACTCCTAACTAACAGACTCATCTGCCCATCTTGTCATACAGTTCCAGTTTGATCATGGCCTTGCCGTCGTTGGACATGCAGGCCCTCACGTCCACCATCTTCCCTTGAACGTCACCCCGAGCCGTTGGCCTCCTGGCGCACAAAGTTGGTGAAATCCTTTCCCTTGTACATGTGCTCGTACAGCTTGTTGTCGCAAGCTCGGGTGTGCTCGAACGTACCACGGCCAGCCAGTTCTTGTAGAAGTTGTAGTCGAACGGCACCGAGAACATGATGGCGACTACCTCGTGCAGCTGCGGTTGCGCATGTCGAACACATCTGTAGGTCAGGACGCCGACGGCGCCCGACGCCGTGTTGTCGTCCTTGGTGAAAGAGCACACCTCGGTGATGGTGGTGCGCACGGTCGGCTGTGGAGGGTTGAAGACGAAGCCACTTTCCATGTGCACCCTGGGGGGGTAGAAGAGGGAACATGCAGTTATGAGTGGGGGAAGATGTAGATTCTTTATTCAAGCTGTAATTCCATTTCAGAGCCCCTATAATCCTTTTTTTAATTAATTTTTTTAGGATTTGTCCTGCCTTAAAGTGTATTATATAGTTGTTTGTGTTTGTGAATATGTAATTGATGTAATAGAAGTTTAGAAAAAACACATTTCACTCCAAATTGATCCTTTTCTCCCAATGCACTTTTTCTCAGCTGCCTGAAAACGGCTTTCTGCAGCAATAGGCGGTATGAGAAACATAATGTGTTTTTTGAACATCAAAGCATGTAAAACTACTGAGTAGACCCCCCAAGAGTACATATAAAATGCTGAAAAGGAACAATAGGGGCTCTTTAAGTAATTGCATGATTGTCCATAGTTATCTTGTGAGTGATCGCAACTGAATTGCACATTTGTTATCTCTAAAGTTTTTTATCGACATACTCTGCTCAAGGAGGTTGGTTTCTGCTGTCCAACGTTACTGCTGCATCGATTTCCCAAACTTTAACAATGCGTTACTTTGGACAGACCTCAATATTAGATGTACATTGTGCTATCAAATGTTCAAATACTCCATTTTAAGTAAAAGTCCTTCATTAAAGTCCTACTACACTAAAAGTCAGAAGTGACAAATGGGCTTTAAGTATTGAATTATATATTTTTTTATGTAGTTTTTAATCCAGTTGTTCCCAACGTAGGGGTCGAGCCCCTCCAAAGGGTCTCCAGATGAATCTCAGGTGATGTGAAATGACTAATGATGGAGGAAAGAAGAAAAATAAGCTTCTGCTGCACAAATCTCTTCATTTGGGGATTTTTTCTCCTGTCTTTATTGGTTCACTCACAAAAGAAGAAATCATTTCATCATCAAGCAAAGCAGCTTTGAATAGAATAGAAAGCCTTTATTGTCATTATACACAAGTGCAGGACCTGTGCAACGAGATTGAAGCAAAACCTTTACAGTGTCAACACGAAATATAAAAATGTAATAATATGTATAAAAATGTAAGTGCAGAAGAAGAAGAAGAAAAAAGAGAGGGGGGAACGTGGTGCACAGTTCCTGAGAGCAACTATATACATATATAAAATAGCATTATGCAAATAATATAGTTATTGATGTATTAAAAGTCCTGAGTAATAAATATTGCACAGTAATGAAATTAAATGGTTAAGTATTAAATAATAAATAAAGATTGTACTGTAATGAAATTGCACAGAATTCAAGTGTCCTTTTAGGTATTATATATAGTATAGTACTTTGCCTTTTCATTCAGAGGACACTGTCTCGCACTCGGTCTCACACTCTGTCTCACACTCTGTCTCACACTCTGTCTCACACTCAGTCTCACACTGTCTCACACTCTGTCTCACACTCTGTCTCACACTCTGTCTCACACTCAGTCTCACACACTGTCTCACACTCAGTCTCACACTCTGTCTCACACTCGGTCTCACACTCTGTCTTACACTCGGTCTCACACTCGGCCTCACACTCGGCCTCACACTCGGTCTCACACTCGGTCTCACACTCGGCCTCACACTCGGCCTCACACTCGGCCTCACACTCGGTCTCACACTCGGCCTCACAGCGAGTCTTACTTTGGGTTGACGAGACAGAAGACGGAGCTGATATTGGTGATCTCTATGGTGCAGTTGCGGTTGGTGGGGATGGTGACGGAGTGGGCCTCTGCAGTCGCGGGCATGGTGATGGCTGGTGGAGGCGGCTGAATGACAGATGTCAAGAAAGAAAAAGAGCTGTGAACCACAGACCCTGATGGGGATGATTTAATAGATTCTCTTGTTAATTTAGCAACTTCTCTGAAGGTTTTTCATGAACTAAAATCAGGTAGAACAATTTGTCTGGGCCTGTTTTATTTAACTTTCTGAAATTCTTTATTCAGAATAACGTTTTAAGGGAGTCCCCAACAACATGTTAGTACAATACAAACATATTTAAACCGGCTAAGAGGCGTGTAATGAATCATTTTAAACACACATTATGACACGAAAATGAAGTACGATGCCTCCAAGGCACCAAACATTACATCACATGCACATTTCATTTCATCTCGCCACACAAGGTATCTCTCCTTAGCAGGATTACAGATGGTCTAGAATATAAGCATAATTATGTCAAAGTAAATGTACTCACTTTTCTTTATGTCACACACACAGGATGGCAGAGAGTCCTCTGAAAACAGGTCTGAGTTTGGTTTGGAGACAAGTACGGAGTCCCGCCCTCCCAGGTGCAGGCACACCTCACACACACTGAGGGTGTGTCTGCGCTCTCATGCCATGTCAGTTATGTGTGGTAGTTTCAACTTTTCAGTGTGTGGAGTTTTATTTCTATGTTTATTCAAGAGCTCATTCTTTCAATGGGAGAGCTTTTTCAATGATTTTACATTTAGAGTTTGTAATAATTTCCCTCAAAACCTCTCAATCTGAATGTAAAATCAACAAGAAATGCTCCCAAATTTAAATAATGCACTCTTGAATAAGTGTGTGTGTGTGTGTGTGTGTGTGTGTGTGTGTGTGTGTGTGTGTGTGTGTGTGTGTGTGCATTTAACACACACAGACCACTGCAGCCACAACACTGCTGACAATAGCTGCAAAGATTAATCGATTAGTTGTAAATTATTATATTAATCGCCAACTATTTTGATAATTGATGAATCCGTTTGAGGCATTTTATTATAAAAAAAAAGGAAACAAATCTCTGATTCCAGCTAATTAAATGTGAATTTCTTCTAGTTTCTTCTCTCCTCTGTGACAGTGAACAGAATATTTTTGGGTTGTGGACAAAACAAGACATTTGAGGACGTCATCTTGGGCTTTAGGAAACACTGATCCACATTTTTCACCATTTTTTTGACATTTTAGAGACCAAACAGCTAATCAATTAGACCAGAAAATAATCTACAGATTAATTTAACAATGAAATAATCGTTAGTTGCAGCCCTACTCTGATGGGAGTTAATAATACTATTAAACACTTTGGCATAAGATAGAAAAGTTCTTCTCACACAGGCGGCGGACGCTAGGTGAGCCCTCAGTGACTGTTGCCGGGGAAAAAACCTGAATATCTGGAAAGATTTAAAAAAGTGCAGAGTAGGAGCCACACCTGTCTAACAGTCAATCATCTGACAACGATGACTCATTTTAGATTAAGCCTCTTGAACTGCTTTATATAAAAGACCACATTTAGTCAGTTGGCAATGAGCAATGATTTGTAATTGGTTTACTAAATGTTGTGTTGTCTTAATACAAAAGGTGTTGAACACGCACCTGCAGCAACAGACGTCTCATTGTCTTTCTGTGCTTCATGTTGGAGAAACCTGTTCCAGCGTGCACTGATAGATAGTATTAGAGCAAGTCACCATGGATTTATTTTATTTCATTTCCCTTTAATTTACCAGGAACATTCCCATTAAGTTTTACAATCTGTAAGAGCCAGGTGTAGTTGAGGTCTGGGGAGGACTCCCAACAATCCCTGGAGGATTATTTGATTAAATATGGAAGTCAATTTGGGATGAAATGAAAGTAGGAAGGCTAGACTATGGAGTAAGAACACTATCAAAAAGATGTATGCAAAACTTTATGTATTCATATTCGTATTTTTATATTCATATTTGTATTTTTATACATTTGTGCGTAAATTACATAGGCAAGCAAAATTACGTTTTCATACATGTGTGTTTTTTTGTGGGTGTGACTCTAGAAGCTACGACTGGAAACATTCACGAGTACAACTCTGATTTCTACGACTACGAATTCTTGAGTGTGAACACGAATTCAAGTTTACGGGTACGAGTAAAAAAACAGTTGAAATGACGTCACTGCCGTCACAGGCCGGGGTAATCGAACAGGCCGGGGTAATCCAACAGGCCGGGGTAATCCAACAGGCTGGGGTAATGCAACAGGCCGGGGTAATCCAACAGGCCGGGGTAATCCAACAGGCCGGGGTAATGGAACAGGCCGGGTAATGGAACAGCCGGGTAATCCAATGGCGGGTAATGAATAGGTAATCCAACAGGCCGGGTCCAAACAGTAATCCAGGCCGGGTATCCAACAGGCTGGGGTATGCAACAGGTGGAATAACAGGCCGGGTATAACACTTTGATAGCCGGGTTAACAGGCCGCAATCGAACCTCGATTCCATTTAATGCGCATGCGTCACAGGTGAAAAATGGCTAACCGACCGGAGGCTTCTAGCCCGGGCTCAGCATCACAGGTGAAGTAAAAAACGTGTTTATTCAACATTTTTCATACGATTTTACTACTTTGATAGCACTTTATAATGATATACATTTCTGCAACTCATAGACGGTTAGCCATTTTTCACCTGTGACGCATGCGCATTAAATGGAATCGAGGTTCAATTACCCCGGCCTGTTGGATTACCCCGGCCTGTTGGATTACCCCGGCCTGTTCGATTACCCCGGCCTGTTGGATTACCCCGGCCTGTTGGATTACCCCGGCCTGTTGGATTACCCCGGCCTGTTGGATTACCCCGGCCTGTTGGATTACCCCGGCCTGTTCGATTACCCCGGCCTGTTGGATTACCCCGGCCTGTTCGATTACCCCGGCCTGTGACGGCAGTGACGTCATTTCAACTGTTTTTTTACTCGTACCCGTAAACTTGAATTCGTGTTCACACTCAAGAATTCGTAGTCGTAGAAATCAGAGTTGTACTCGTGAATGTTTCCAGTCGTAGCTTCTAGAGTCACACTCACATAAAAACACACATGTATGAAAACGTAATTTTGCTTGCCTATGTAATTTACGCACAAATGTTTAAAAATACGAATATGAATATAAAAATACGAATATGAATACATAAAGTTATGCATACATCTTTTTGATAGTGTTCTTACTCCATACTAGACATAAAGTTCAGCTTCTGCCTCCTTCACGGTTAACGTGTCAGAAATCACTTTGTGGACATTTTTAACCAACGTACAGTATACACAAAACATCTTGTAGGATAATAGTCATCATCTGTGTTCTTCTTTCATCTTTACCACATTAGCTCCATCTTGTGGCCAAAGCCAGGGAAACAACGACATACATTAATATGCTGTCTTTTACGTCAAAACATGGAGCTTTTTCCATGACAATAACTCGTCTTAGTTTTTCTTAATAAACTGTGTTGGGACATACATTAAAATGCAGCTGATTGTCAGAAGTCTTTGTTTCTATTTTAAAGGCATTAATTAATAAAGTAATTTCTAGCATTGAATCAGTTTTATGATGGAGTATAATAACCTAGTGACCTGTAGTGTGAAAGGATTCTTCTTCTTCTTCTAAATATACTATATGTGGTGAAAAACATGACGTATGTGGATTTCAGGACGCAAAAGTGCTGCTAGGAGACACAATTAAACTTCACAAAACATTGTTGAGTAATTTATGGAAAGCTGAAGAGTTGAAAATCTTAAGCATTGAACCGGGAAGCATTTTGGACAAAAATGAATCACGTCAGACACATCTTTGTTTTTTGTTGTTTTAATCATTATCTTTTGGGCTTTTCCGCCTTTATTTGATAGGACAGCTAGGTGAGAAAGGGGGAGACATGCAGGAAATCATCACAGGTCGGATTTGAAGCCTGGACCAACCCGGCCACTCAGAAACATCTTTATCTGAAGCTTGTTTTGTGGTGGGAGGTGACGTACATTTACATTTTTACATTTACTAGCGGGTTTCTACTGATTCAAAGCTTAATACTAATCGGTGAAGTATCCCTTTAAGTACAAATGTTGAGGTACTTGTACTTTACTTGAGTTTTTTCTTTTCATGCCACTTTTTACTTCGACTCTGCTACATACAGTACATGTAGCAGTACATACAGTAAAGTAATATTGTACTCCACTACATTCATCTGAGAGCTTTAGTTACTTTACATAATAAGATTTTTTAACACAATGGAGTATATAAAATACAAAATTTAATTATAGATAATTAAACTACCCAACAAGTAATCCATCCAGCTGAACCGTCTTTTCCAGTTGCTAAAATGTGAGGATTTTTTGGCATTGAGTACTTTTAATTTAAATACTTGAAGTACATTTTCCTGATAATACTTACATACTTTTCTTTTAAGTAACAATGCAAGACCATCTATTTTCATAACTGCAAACAACTGCGATATGTTGACATGATGATCACAGAGGCGCTGCCCCATGCTGAGCTCATTTACTGTTCCCAGAGCTTCTTTGAAATGTGAGAAATCAGCATTTTCTATGTGCTGCAGGTCTCTGTGGAGCTCTGCCGGCCTGCGGAGCCCCAGTGGGGACAGCAGGCCAGACCACCAGAGGGCGCCCTCACCTCTGTAGTCGATGCGTCCGTCTCCATCAGCGTCGACAGCCTGGATCACGGCCTCCGCCTCCTCATCGGAGAGGGGGGCCAACGGGGTCGCAGCCGGGACTGTGGACAGAAGGTACCTGTGAACAGAGATGTCTGTCAGATAGAAGGAGGAACTACCACTGCTGGAGTGTAACTCAGTACATTTACTCTAGTACTGTACTTAAATGTTGAGGTACTTCTACTTTACCTGAGTCTTTTCTTTTCATGCCACTTTCTACTTCTACTCTGCTACATATCAGAGAGTAATATTGTACTTTTTACTCCACTACATTCATCTGACAGCTTTAGTTACTTTACACATTATGATTTTTTTAATACAAAACATGTTAATAAAATCTGTTTTATTATAAATTAAACTTCCCCGTAATACATAGGGTTTGATTTTGACCCACTTTTTAAGCTGTCAACCCTTTTTTGAACACTTTTAATGCTCTTTTTGACCCTTTGGATCCTTTTCAGTAAAGGTCCAGTGTGTAGGACTTTCTCCCATCTAGCGTTGAGATTATATATCGCAATCAACTCTCTCGCGCCATGCAGTTCAAAGTACGTACGTAAAGAAATGCCAATAACCCAGAACACGTTTTTCTCCCACTCTGGAATGTTGTGGACAAGCCAGACCCTCCTCCGCAGCGCTGTGGAGGAAGGTCTGGCAATGCGAGACTAATTACTAAATGATGTCACTATCCTGCAGGAGGCCTTGTATGGGCTGGCTGCAAATGTATGTAATGTAGTTTCTAACATGGTTCTTCTGTTTTTTCCCTGATGAAGGCAGAAGTTTGACTAAAGAAGAAGAAATGAACACAGAGGAAGTCTCCTTCAGTTTCCAGCTTTGTGAAGATGCATTTTCTTTCCTTTTTTTGAGGCTTTTTCCGCTTTTAATTGACCGGACAGCTAGATGAGAAAGGGGGAGGACATGCAGGTAATCGTCTCAAGTCGCACTCGACCCCTGGATCTCTGTCGAGGCGTAAACCTCTCAGTACATGCGCGCCTTCTGACCAACTCGGCCACGATGGCGATGCGTTTTCCAGCCGATCCAAGAGACTTTATTTAACTTAAGAAGTAAGAGACTTTACTCAACACACAAAAGAACACTTCATCTGAAAAGTAACTAAAGCTGTCAAAAGTAGCAGAGTAAAAGGTAGAATATATTGCTCTGAGATGTAGTAGAGTACATGTATAAAGTAGGATGAATGATGATGGAAAGACTCAAGAAAAGTACAGTACCTGAAATGTACCTAAGTATGAATGTAAGGTGAACTGAGGTTAAAGAGTTGTTGGAGGTGCCTACGATTTTCATTGCCAATGTCTACTTCTGTTATTGTTAATCTATTGTTCAAGTTCAAGACCTTTATTTGTCCCCGAGGGGCGATTCATTTTGCTGCAGTAGCAAGAAATTGACACAATACATAAAAACAAAGACGACAACATCAATTAAAATACAGTATCAAACCAAATGGGGAAAATAAATACCACATCATTGAAAGTTTAAGTCCTTACTGTGCCGACGTTACCTATTCTTGCCTGAGTTAAGCTGAGAGATAGCAGAGGGGACGAAGGAGAATTTATACCTATTTGTTTTGGCTGGTGGCGACTGAAGCGGGAACCAGAGGGAAGCAATTTAAATTCTGCATGCAGGGGGTGAGAACTATCAGACATGATGGATTCGGCCTTTTTAAGCACATGTCTGTTATACAGATCAGTTGGTGTCATCTGCTGAATCCCAATGATTTTGCTGCTAACTTTAATTACCGTTGTTAATGTGTTTTTCCGTTTTAAACTCAGAGAAGCGTACCAGCAAATACATGAAAAGGTAAAGACTTTTATAAAACAATGTCATCAGGGATCTGTCCACTTGAAACTTAGCTAGCTTTCTCAGACAGAAGAGACGTTGCTGACTTTTCTTACTCATCATGTCTGTGTTTAGTTCAAAGGTCAACTTGTTATCAATGATGATTCCCAGATACTTGTATAACTCAACAATTTCAACCTCTTTTCCATCTATAATCGTCTTTCCAGGAGTTGGAGGGTGACGTCTAAAATCAATGCACATGTCCTTTGTCTTTGTAACATTTAGGTCTAAATGACACATGACAACTAAAGAAGATCAACTCAGATTCATTTGAATCCACAATCTGATTAATCCACTGTGTTATCCACTGAGTGGCAGTAGCTCAGTCTGTAGGGAGTTGGGTTGGGAATAAGAGAGTTGCTGGTTCAAGTACCTGTAGTGTGGATTGGTAGCTGGAGTGATGCCTCTTCTCCCCTTGGGCATTGGGTGTTCTTGAGCAAGGCACTGAACCCCCCTCGACCACTCAGGGTGCCAGTTCAGCAGTTGTAGCCCCTTCACTCTGACATCTCTCTATTAGTGCATGTGTGTGTATTTCAGTAATGTGTAATAACCACAGTGTGAATTGTAATTTCCCCATAGGAGGATATATTTATTATTATTTATTATTTTACATCAAAACATGGAGCTTTTTCCATGACAACAACTCGTGTTAGTTAACTGTGTACATACATTAAAATGCAGCTGACAGTCAGAACTCAACAACTCTTTGTTTCCTGTGTGTGTGTGTGTGTGTGTGTGTGTGTGTGTGTAGTGATTACTAACGAAACAGAGTGTAAATTGTAATTGTAATTTCCCCACTGGGGATCAATAAACAGTATAAATTATTATTATTAAATGATTAAACAGCTGCATGTCTAATCTGAGACCACATACCAACATACCAGAGTTACAGATATTCTTTCTGTGTGTTACTGAAGTCCATCAACAGCACTTAGTCATCCACCTCGCCCCGCAAGCAGCTATTTCTTCACACCAAATAAAGTGGGTCAGCCTGTCGAAGAGCCAATCCAGACTCTCCCTCCTCCCTGCACACTGCAGAGAAAACAGAGAAAGCCCAGAGGAAGTTCCCATACAGCTGTCTGCAGGCGCACCCAATCTGTTTTGTCTTCAGTCTGTGCAGCGACGCAACATGACGATGAAAAACGTTGGTGTTTTAATGTGCACCCTGGCAGCTCTGGCAACCACCCAAGCAGTACGGAGCTTTGTATTTGACTTTTATTGAAATGTTGCATTTGTGTTCATGAGAACTTCTCTGATTTTTTTTTTTTTTTGTACTTTTAGGGTTTATTGAGAGAGAAAAGAAGATTCCCTGCTCTCTCTTTCTCCCACTCCTCTTCGTCCTCTTCGTCTTCGTACTCTTCCTCCTTTGAAAGTTCAGGTAAGAGTCTCTACATTCATCTGGTCCTGGGCATGAACATGAGGATGTATTGAAGTGTATCATTCAATTGGTTGTACACACAGGCATCATTTATGGTTTAGTTTTTGCCCCTTTTTCAAATATTTTTTTGCGTTTTTCAGAGTTTTTGTCGCCTTTTTCATGAGTTCTTTGGACAATTTTTGACGTTTTTGTCACTTATTCCAAGTTATTTTTTTGGCAAATCTTTGGGAGTTTTTTTGTCTTTTTTTTAGAGGTTTTAAAAGAAAAAACAAATCACCGTATATGTCGCCTTTTTCAAGGTTTGTTGGACCCCTTTTTTTTTCCAAAGTCTTAAAGGAGAAATCCGATCGATTTCAACATGTATCTCTGTTTTTTTTTTTTTTTGTGTAGTGTTGTCAAAAGCGAGACAAATGAAACCAGTCGGTGCTGCCTACACCGAGTTATCCTCCTGCTAGAGTTAGCACCCAACAGGCTTAAACAGGGCAAGTTTTAAACGTGTTTTTAGCCTCTAAACATGTTCAAAATGTCATTACTGGTGCCTAACCATGTGTATTGATTCCTTCTGAGTGAACACAGTGAATCTGACTGCTGGAGATGTGACAGAAAAGCATAAAAGTTGTATTAATTTTCTTTCCGGTGAAGTCCACACTAGTCGAAACACGTCTTTCTGACACATCTACTGCAGTGAAATTCACTGTGTTCACTCGGAAGGAATCACTACACATGGCGAGACACTAGTAATGACATTTTAAGCATGTTTAGAGGCTAAAAACACATTTAAAACTTGCCCTGTTTAAGCCTGTTGGGTGCTAACTCTATCAGGAGGATAACTTGGTGTAGGCAGCACCGACCGGTTTCATTTGTCTCGCTACTGACAGCACTGCAAATTTAAAAAAAACAGAGATACATGTTGAAATCGATCGGATTTCTCCTTTAATCTTTTTTTTAAGTTTTTGTCAACCTTTGACGTTTTTGTCGCTTTTCTTGTAAATATGGGACCTCCCTAGATAGTTGGAGATATCGACCCCCTCCATGTTGAAACCAAAGTTAGCCCTTGGTTGTACAGGAGGGATCACAAGCCATTTCTCTGATGAACAGCTGACTTCTTACCCACAGTGTCAGGTTCAGTTCTGGTCAATAACCCAGTAACACTGTCTCTACAGCACCTGGTTACTGTTCCACTTATTATTCCACTTATTTATTATTATTCATCATTCTCATATCTCACTTATTATTTACTATTTATTCATCATTCTCATATCTCAGTTATTATTTACTATTTATTCATCATTCTCATATCTCACTTATTATTTACTATTTATTCATCATTCCCATTCTCATATCTCACTTATCTTTTACTATTTATTCATCATTCTCATATCTCACTTATTATTTACTATTTATTCATCATTCTCATATCTCACTTATCTTTTACTATTTATTCATCATTCTCATATCTCAGTTATTATTTACTATTTACTCATCATTCCCATTCTCACATCTCTCTTATTTGTTATTTATTCATCATCCTATTTGCTATTTCAGAACTGTCCATAATGTTCATACTGTTCATATAATAACATACGTTTATCCCAGTATCCTTGCACTATGCTCCATATTCAAATAATTTTTATTGAACTCTTCGTTCACTCATGCTTCTACATTGTTTCTGTTTAGAGTATGTATATATTGTGTATATATTAGTGTGTATATTTTTGTTTTGGTTGTGTTGTGTGTAAGCACAGTGTGAGCAAATGATGCTCCAAAGAAAAATTCCTCGTATGTGTCTTCATACCTGGCAATAAAGCTGATTCTGGTTCTGATCTGTGGTAACGGAGGCCGCTCCGATCCGTCCTTGACTTCTGGTGAACACGTGTTCTGTTTGTGTGCTGAGGGAAGACACTGTGAAACAGGTAAAAGACACAGAAAGAAACAAATTGCATTTTTTCACATGTTTAATTCAAATCCCCCCTGCAGTTCCTCCAGTGAAAGGATCTGACTGCTACGAGGGCGTGGGACTGTACTACAGAGGCACAGAGTCAAAGTCAGCGAGTGGACGAACATGTAGGGAGTGGGATTCAGACACCAGGGAGCGGTTCATGTCTTCGGATGTCCTTTCAGGGAGACACAACTACTGCAGGTACGCTGCCATGAGCCCTCTATAAAAAGAGTCAAAAGTCTGATGTCAGCTTGTTAAATGTGAATATTTTCTAGTTTCTTCTCTCCTCTGTGACAGTAAACTGAATATCTTTTGAGTTGTGGACAAAACGAGACATTTCAGGACGTCATCTTGGGCTTTTTGGGAAACGCTGATCCACATGTTTCACCGTTTTCTGACCAAACAACTAATCCATTAATCCATTAAAAGTGCCACATAAAACTGGTTTTACTTGCATTTTGTGAAATATGTCAGGTCCATATGTGTGTGTGTGTGTGTGTGTGTGTGTGTGTGTGTGTGTGTGTGTGTGTGTGTGTGTGTGTGTGTGTGTGTGTGTGTGTGAACGTCTACCTCCTCTGTGAGCTCTAACCACTGGAAAGAAATAAGAGGAGAAATCAGACCAATCACAGCAGCTGGTCAGTCTGACGTCATGTTGCATGAGCTCATTACTATTCATGAGCTCGCCCAGTTGCGCTGCGTAAAGGTTGCTGATAGCCAGGCTCTCATTGGCTAGCTGTTAACCAATCAGAGTTAAGCAGCTTAGCTTGTTGAATATTACTGAGAGCTGTCCCAAATGGAGCTGAGTCTTCCTGCAGGCTTTCTATACCACGCTAGAATGGCTTGAAACAAGGTAACCAAGGTAACCAAGGCATTATTTCCACAAAAATCATAAAGTCCATAATAATAGTTTTAGTTGCAGCCCTAATTTGAAATAAAACAATAACTATGTGGCTGGCTGTTGCTCTGGTGATGGAAACTGAAGCAAAAGTTATAGAAATTAACTGAAGTTAAAGTTTTGCTTCTGAGCTTTAACTTAAAGGTGTTTACATCCACTTCAGGACTTTTAGCCCATATACAATACCTAAAAAAGTGTGTGTTCATATCATATTTATTTCTCTCAACATTATATTAATTATAAAATATGCAACAATTAAAGTTAATGTTTGGAAACTGTGTTCATATACGCCTCCATGGCTCATACTAAGGAGCAGATTGAGACAGATTTTTATCACTTACAGACTCCTGCGTGTTGTTTTCTCGTCACATCCAGTGCTGCATGTTTTGTAGTTTTATGGATTTGATGTGTTTTTCAGGAATCCTAACTACAAACGGCGTCCGTGGTGTTATGTGTGGAAAAAGCAGCAGCTGGTGTGGGAGTATTGTTCTATTCCCCGTTGTCGCTTGGAGTTTTGTAAGTGCATTTTCACTCTTTAAAGTCTTCTAATAAAAACTCAGCCAAGCTGTGTTTTTCATCTGTGCCAATCACTTTTGATTGTGTAGTTCCAGCGCTGACCTTGCCCTCGCCTGCACCCACTGAGCTGCAGCCAGGTAACTTCCCCGCCTTACTGAAATCACTGCATTCATTTTGTTTTGTTAATTTATTTACACAATTAAAAAATTGGGAAGTAAGGAATGAAGCGGCCCCAAAGGGTAACTACCGTTTTTTCAACCTGGAACCTACGGTATGTTCCTATGTTTTTGTGTCTAAGTGACTGATGGAACAACAACCTTTGACATTGGTCCAGTATTAACTGAGATTGCTGCAGTCGGCAGCAGCAAAACAAGCTACAATGTAAGTTAATAGGACAATTGTCCAGCTTGTATTTACTTTCACAAAGTGCTTGTTTTACCAATGAAAGGCTCTGATTATTAAGACCTTTCTGTTTAACTGAAACAGCTCTGAAGTCGCTAGCGCTAAACCACCAGACTCCATTTAAAAAGACAATACTTTTAGCGTGTATAGAGCCAACATATTTTCACATGTAAATCAGTGAACTATGTGTTTATCTTAACTTAAACTAGAGTTGTGATGGTTTGAAAAGTGGAAAGACGACCCAAAATGGGTTTTAATAGGTTTTAATTTATTTCAGTCGACTTTGAATGAAGTGTATTTTACGATGCTATAATTACTGTTTATTTACATGGAGTCTGGTGGGTTAGCGAACGCAATTTTGCGGATGATTTTATGTTTAAAAGATAGAGCTTACTCTTTAACAGAAAGGTTGACCTCTTTAGAAATCCTTTCCATAATGTTGTCAGACACTTACAATATTAATCTGAGTCGGTCAGCAGCAAAACGAGCACTTTGAAGGTAAATACAAGCTGAACAATTGTCCTATTAACTTACATTGTAGCCTGTTTCTCGCTTAATACTGGACCAATGTCAAAGGTTGTTGTTCCCATCAGTCACTTAAACAAGCATTCACACAAAAACATAGGAACATAGGGTCCAGGTTGAAAAAAGCGTCATTTAAGGAGACAAGAACCATGTGTAGAATAAGGATGAAATTGATGATTGCATGTGAATATGTCATGAAAAGAAGGATGACGGGTTCTTTTAAAGGAACTATTACCAAATAAACCAATCTGGAGATGGTTGACTTGATAAACACTGAAAAGAAGAAATAAAAATTAGAGAGGCATGTCTTTAATGTACAAATCTTAATATTACATGGACTCAAACTGTATCAGGGTGGCAACTAGTATATTTTATTGTTGATTAATCTGTTGATTATTTTCTCGATTACTGGGTTAGTTTGGCCTATAAAATGTCAGAAAATGGTGAAAAATGTGGATCAGTGTTTCCCAGAGCCCAAGATGGCGTCCTCAAATGTAGAAAATATTCTCATTTAACAAGCTGAGATTAGAGAATTCTTTACATTTTTTCATATAAAATGACTCCCCCATGACTGTTTTGAACGTTGTGCCCCCCCCCCGGCCGCCCCAGCTGCAGAGTCGACGTGCGGCCAGCGCTCCAGGAGGAAGCAGATGAAGATCGTGGGTGGAACAGTTGCCACTGTGGAATCTCACCCGTGGGTGGCTGCCATATTTTGGCACAGCAAATCCAAGGAGAGGATTTTCCGCTGCGGAGGAAGTCTGATCTCAGCCTGCTGGGTCCTCACCGCTGCCCACTGCTTCCCCGACGGGTAGGAAGTGACATCACTTACTGTAACCACAGCAGGTGCTGAGAAAGGATTTCATTTATTTAGCACATGTTAAAAAACACGCAACAATTATACATTTAAGAGACATTAAATAAGAAAAAGGAGATGCGAAGGAAACCCAGAAAACCCTTGAGGTTGAGACCCCAACAATTATTCAGCAATACATAACATGAAGAGAAAAATTTAAATAACATATAGTCTATAAAAAATGGACAGAAGAAAGGAACAATCAAACAAGGAGGAAAAAATAAAGTGTGGAGAGAGATAGAAAACCAAAACCTGACCTGAGGACCAGGTAACCATAGTCCTCAGATTGGACAGATAGTCTAGCTAGCTGTCTGGATTTACCCTGCAGAGATCTGAGGACCAGGTAACCATAGTCCTCAGATTGGACAGATAGTCTAGCTAGCTGTCTGGATTTACCCTGCAGAGATCTGAGGACCAGGTAACCATAGTCCTCAGATTGGACAGATAGTCTAGCTAGCTGTCTGGATTTACCCTGCAGAGACCTGAGGACCAGGTAACCATAGTCCTCAGATTGGACAGATAGTCTAGCTAGCTGTCTGGATTTACCCTGCAGAGACCTGAGGACCAGGTAACCATAGTCCTCATGAATCCACCAGAGGTTAGAACGCCAACACAAAGAAAGAGGAAGGAGACGGACATCCGTTCTAAATGAGTGAAATCCTGCAGAATTTCCAGCGGCAATGGAGCGATCCCATAAGTGGAGAAGGTGACAGCAGGTTGACTGGACTATGTTTGTGAATTTGTGTTTCAGCTCTCATCTCAAACATCATAACTTCTCCGTCATCCTGGGGAAAAATGTGAGGAACGAGACCGACCTCACTGTGGAGCAAACCTTCCGTGTGGAGGAAATCGTCCTCCATGACGGCTTCGACAACAGTGGCGGGGACTTCGACAACGACATCGGTATGAACACATCTTCAGATGTTCCAATAAGGCTGGTATCGCTATTTGCGAGTACAGGACTTTATGCACCGATTAATATAACATGTGATTTACCCCTGAAGAAAATCTACTTTAAAAGTAGTTTATTTATGTTCTTTTTCTGTCATGCATGACAAACTGGAAAATAAAAGAAAGTTCTGCGGCGTTCATTGTTTGTGTTTGTTAAAAAGAAGTTTCACTAAATCCAGTGCTCGGTATCGGCCGATACGTACGTTCAGGTATCGGAATAGGTATCAAAAAGAAAAAAAATGGTATCGGACCATCTCTAATTCTGTGATAATTGTTTCGCAGCCCTGCTGAAGCTGAAGGCCAAACATGGGAAGTGTGCAGAGGAGAGCGACTCGGTGAGGAGCGTCTGTCTGCCACCGCCTCAGCAGGACCTCCAGCCTGGGGTCAGCTGTGAGATCGCTGGCTATGGGAAAGAGCAGCAGGGTGAGGATGTTCTCTGCCAACATGACATCATGACTTCACGTAAACATACACGCCGACTTTCTTAAAGGTCCCACAATGAGATTTCCTTAGTATGTGTCATTTCTGATTCTGTAGCTTTTGAGGGGGGGGGGGGCAAGGTGGAGTCGGTGGGGGTGTGGTCTTGACCATCTGCCACTTTGCTCGTTTGAAAGCCATGATGTCTCTCTCTCATGGGTGGGACAAATTCTCTGGGCGGGCAGAGCAGAGAAAAGGGAGGTAACCTTGCCCCTTATGACCTCATAAGGAGCAAGGTTCCAGATCGGCCCATCTGAGCTTTCATTTTCTCAAAGGCAGAGCAGGATACCCAGGGCTCGGTTTACACCTATCTCCATTTCTAGCCAATTCCCGGTCTACTGGGTGAAAGTCCCGTCTACCACCCCGACCAGCCTCCCTACGCGGATTATCGCCCTTTCACACTACTCGCTACAGCGCAAATAGACACGCAATCGCAAGGTAATGTAAGTCAATGGAGGCCAAACGGCGTTGATAAACACGGTAAAAGCGAGTATGCGTCTTGATAACACGGCAATAATGGCATACGAATTGGCGTGTTATACATACGCCGTTTCAGATCAGTCTGTCTCTGCACACTACGAATTATCTGTGTATTAACACTTGTATGTCTGTTTGTTTTAACAGAAATTGTCCTTGCTTCACAGTTGTACTTTTTGTATTTTACATTTCCAATTGCACAGTTTGTGCTCCGACAACTTTTGTTACTTCTTCTTTTGTGGTTTTGTTACTTCATAACATCAGAACTATCCCCTTAAGTGAATGTAAATAATTAGTTTGATGTATTTTACAGACTATAATAACCTGTTATTATACCTAACAGCTTTTCTTCTCTCCAGGTTTGTGGTACAAGTCTCAGTTCCTCCGAGAGGCTCAGGTGAACCTGATCGCTGACGATGTGTGTCGACACGAGGACTATTATGGAAGCATGATCAGCGATAACATGTTTTGTGCCGGTCTCCCCGACTGGAGCCAGGATGCCTGCGAGGTATTCGCGACAAGTCCAAACTCGATGGGGCTTCCCGAATCGGTTTTGTTGATTTGCTTTAATGCAGCTGGTCTCTCCTCTCTCCCACAGGGAGACTCCGGAGGACCTCTGGTGTGCCAGCTCGGCAGCAGGCTCTTCCTGTTCGGAGTCATCAGCTGGGGCGACGGCTGCGCAATGGAGAACCGACCCGGCGTTTACACCAAAGTGACCAATTATAACCGATGGATAGAAGAGAAGACGGGGCTGTCGTCCATCAACCCGGGCTCCATGTTTCCCCAGAAGTGAAGCTGAGGACTTGAACTGTAACTGCAGCTGTTTTCTCATTTTCTTGTTGACCTTAAAGAATAAAGCTGCAATATTTTATATTTCGCTTAACAAATCCCATGAAAGATCAAAACCAAGTATGACTCATGCTAACAAGCATTATCTGTGTATCTAAAGCTTGATATATACTGTATATATACTGTATATATATCATATTTGGTCAAAATCACCAGCCTCTTATCTTTGGAGCAGAAGTGCCCAAATTCTTACATATGAAGGGCCAAAATGTATCTGTATGGAAGGCCACGGGCCAAAAATAAATGTTGATGTTGAAGAATAACGTAATTTTTGCCATTCTCCGTAGACAAAACGCACGTCTGTAATTTAATTGGGAAGTTTAACTGCATTGTGCTTTAGATTGCCGTTAAATTACTTTTTAACTGCACAAAATGTACGTTTTGTAGTCATTACTTTTTAACATAAGAGGAGTTAGCATGAGCATGTCAAATCCATGTTGGGCCAAAACAAAGAGAGCACGGGCCAAACTTGGCCCACGGGCCCCAAATTGGGCAGCCTTGCTTTAGAGGACCAGTGGTGTTGCATGTTTTAGCCCATTTACAACAACTCAGGTCTACTTTACATCACTGTTGATGCTTTTGCATGCATGTGTACTGCTGTTTAATATTTTTGGATGGACACGTGTCCTCACAGTCGAGGAAGAAAGCCGTAGGTTTCTATTCTTTTCCGTATAAAAGGAAACATTTAGAAAACATCGGAAAGCGAAGACGGCCTTGAAGGGTGAAAAATCCAGGACACAGGCTACTGTTTCTTTTTTTAAAGTGGTATTTTAAGCTTTATTTTTATACAGAAACTTCACCTAAATACACACTATGTGCATGTTATACTTATGCAGTTGTTCTGTATTGTTGTTTTTTTTTCATAGAGAAATTATATATTCTTTACAGGGATTTATTAGGTTTTTATTTTTATATATTTATATAATATTTTGTGGAATTTCTTCACAAAAGCTTTTGCGGCTTTGTATTGTTATTTTGTATTTTCTACAAAGAGAGCCCAGCAGCACTTTAGTATTACACTTCCAAAAGGTAATCCCAACTGTATTGTTTCACGTACTGTTGTAGTTCACAGTAAATACATGTACCGTACACGTAGTACTACCTATGATTCATCTCCACATCCGCTTGTTTTCTGTCTTGTTCTGAATTTTTATTTTTCCTAATTTACCATTCAGCTAACCATACATCATACACTTTTTTTAACTACTGGATTCTTTATCTTTATGTTGCATTTTGTACATCTTAAAATATTCTGTATATTTGATGTTGTTTTACACCAAAGACCGCATTAAAATAATGTGAGAAATCAATAAGTTGTATTATATATTATAAACCAAGATGATATTTTACTGAAGGCTTCACTCAAATGATGACATAGCCTGTAATTATCTTTCTGCAGCTGCGTGTAATAACTCTGGGAGTCTGATTGTTCCATTACAGGACTTTTACAGTCAGAATAATTACGTTTATAATGCTGTAAAAGAAAGATGAAGTGTAACTGCACTAACAGACAGTTTCAGACTGCTTTAATAAGAAAACATGTCTACTCTATTCTACTTTAAATAACTAAATCAACACACAAGTACAAGCTAAATGTGAATCTAGAACAATATAAAAGTAGTGCGGGTTAAGATGAAGTGCTAGAATATAAACATATTAATGAAGTTAAATGATATCAATGACATTGTGTAGACATCAAATGAAGAAGCATGAATGTAAAACAATGTAGTGAGATATATATGCATTTATATATGTCTGTGTGTATGTCTGTGTGTATGTATATACATGTATGTATATATACGTGTATATGTATGTGTGTGTGTATATATATATATATATGTGTGTGTGTGTGTGTGTGTGTGTGTGTTTATGTGTGTATATATATACATGTGTGTATATATATATATATATATATATATATATGTGTATATACTGTATTTATATGTATGTGTACATACAGTGTATATATGTGTATATGTATATACTGTATATATACATGGATGTGTATATTATGTGTATATGTATGTATATATATATATATATATATATATATATATATATATATACTGTATATATATAAATATATGTGTATATATATACATGTGTGTGTATATATATATATATATATATATATATATATATATATATATATATATATACTGTATATATATATATGTGTATATACTGTATTTATATGTATGTGTATATGCAGTGTGTATATATATATATGTGTGTGTGTGTGTGTGTGTGTGTGTGTGTGTGTGTGTGTGTGTGTGTGTGTGTGTGTGCGTGTTGGTTTAGAGGTAAAGTGACATGCGATGAGCTCAAGATGTAAAAAGTCTCTGAAACATTAAGAAAACTCACCAAGTTCCAGCAACAATTCATTTCTTCTGTCTCATCGCAGCAAAGAAATATCAAGGAAAGATCTCCAACCAGGACCTGGCTCCGGGACCTGGCTCCGGGACCTGGCTCCAGGACCTGGCTCCGGGACCTGGCTCCGGGACCTGGCTCCGGGACCTGGCTAGTACGTGACATCTGGTCACGGTAAGATATGTAATGAAGGACAAACTAGCAACCATTCAAACTTGGCAGCCCTTTGTGTCACACCTGTCACAGTAAAAGTTGTATACATATATGCTCTGTTGTACTACATCCATGAGCGAGTTAGATGAGTAAGAGTTGTAGGTTGAGGAATGGGAAAGTAAAGTGTGCTGTTTTTTTGTAAATTGCTTTTCCATCATACAGGAACCATTCACATACATTCATACACTGTGGCTAAGGCTGCCGTACAAGGTGCCACCTGCTCATCAGATACACACTCACAGGGATTGAACCACCAACGCTCTACCACTGAGCCACAGCCACCCATTAAGCTCTGATGTGTTTTTATTTTTTTATATTTTAGTTTGGCTCTAATTTCTCTAATTCTGTTTTTCTCTACCAGATATTTTATATAGAGATCGATAATTGTATTCTTACTTTCATCTTTCTTTCTAATGAGCATTGAGTTGACTAGGTTTACTGTCTGAACAATAATTGTTGGCTCAATAACAAACATTTTGAAACAAAGATTTCAAAAGTCTTGTGTCCTGTGGGACAAAGCGGTCCCTGAGCCTGCTGGTCTGGGACCGGATGCTCCGGTATGGTCTGCCGGAATCAGACCATACCCCACAGACTGTCCCCACAGACTGAGCTCATACCGTGAGACGTGTTTTCTGACTGTCTGACACACCCTGTGACACCACAACAACACCATTGGGTAACTGATACTATGAGGTACTAATAATGACCACATAAGGAAAAGAAATGGTTTCAGTCCTTAAGGAGAATTCCGGTTGATTTCAACACGTAGCTCTGTAAATATTTTTGTATCTCTTCTGTGTTGTAGTTTGTAGACGGTCCCTAAGCTCTCTAACACCGGAGCTATACACAGCTGAATTAACACAACTTTTTTTGCATTTCTTTCACATCTGCTGCAATCAGATTCACCGTGTTCACCGACATTTAGAACATGTTAGAAGGCTAAAAACATGTTTAAAGGTCCCATGACATAGTGGTCTTTGGATGCTTTTATATAGGCCTTAGTGGTCCCCTAATACTGTATCTGAAGTCTCTTTTATATAGACCTTAGTGGTCCCTAATACTGTATCTGAAGTCTCTTTTATATAGACCTTAGTGGTCCCCTAATACTGTATCTGAAGTCTCTTTTATATAGACCTTAGTGGTCCCTAATACTGTATCTGAAGTCTCTTTTATATAGACCTTAGTGGTCCCCTAATACTGTATCTGAAGTCTCTTTTATATAGACCTTAGTGGTCCCCTAATACTGTATCTGAAGTCTCTTTTATATAGACCTTAGTGGTCCCCTAATACTGTATCTGAAGTCTCTTTTATATAGACCTTAGTGGTCCCCTAATACTGTATCTGAAGTCTCGTTTATATAGACCTTAGTGGTCCCCTAATACTGTATCTGAAGTCTCTTTTATATAGACCTTAGTGGTCCCTAATACTGTATCTGAAGTCTCTTTATATAGACCTTAGTGGTCCCCTAATACTGTATCTGAAGTCTCGTTTATATAGACCTTAGTGGTCCCCTAATACTGTATCTGAAGTCTCTTTTATATAGACCTTAGTGGTCCCCTAATACTGTATCTGAAGTCTCTTTATATAGACCTTAGTGGTCCCCTAATACTGGATCTGAAGTCTCTTTATATAGACCTTAGTGGTCCCCTAATACTGTATCTGAAGTCTCTTTCCCAAAATTCAGCCTTGGTGCAGAATTCCAGCCACTAGAGCCAGTCCCACAGTGAGCTTTCCTCAGTATGTGCCATTTCTGAGTCTGTAGCTTTTGAGGAGGAGAGGGGGGGCAAGGTGGAGGCTGGGGGTGTGGCCTTGACCAACTGCCACTTTGCTCATTTGAAAGCCATGATGTCTCTCTCTCAAATTCTCTGGACGGGCAAAGCAGAGAAAGGGGAGGTAACCTTGCCTCTTATGACCTCATAAGGGGCAAGATTCCAGATCGGCCCATCTGAGATTTCATTTTCTCAAAGGCAGAGCAGGATACCCAGGGCTCGGTTTACAGCTATTACCATTTCTAGCCCATTGGGGGGCCGTAGGCAGGCTGGGGGGTGGGGGAACTCATATTAATGTTAAAAAATAACTCATATCGGGACATTTTTATGCCATGGGACCTTTAAACGTGCCCTGTTTAAGCCTGTTGGCTGCTAACTCTAGCAGGAGGATAACTCGGTGTGGACTGCACCGATTGTTTTCTCCACATTAACAACAGAGCTGAAATCAAACTGGAATTCTGCTTTAACAAGACTTCATGTCTTTAGCGTGAAGTCACAAGGACTCTGCAGTATGATTAATTGATTAATTGATTTTATTTCAGTTTAATGCACACAATGTGCCCCAGATATCAAAATTTCCGATTTTTGATATCTTTATTATATTTATTATATTATATTTTGAATGAATGGCGGAAAATTACAGGTTATTTTACAGCTCGGTCCTTAGTCTCGCATTGCCGGACCTTCCTCCACAGTGCTGCGGAGGAGGGTCTGGCTGGTCCACACAGCATTCCTGGATGTTTCCAGCTGAAACTGAGCATTCCCAGAAATGAAACGTTGTGGATATAGACTAGTCGGTCCTAAACAACATATTCTGTCTTCTCTTACACACTCGGCTAATAAAACCTCTCACGAAAAAGTTATTATCTTAAAGCAAAAGTATTTTTTAACAATCATCCAGCAAAAGGAAATCATCACTAATAGAGGTCCTTTTAGTAAAAAGAACATCCTCTTGTCTTTATCAGGGCAATAAAATAAAAACACTGGTTGCTGCTTTAGCTGGTGTGTTTTTCAATGATGAGTCACTGGATGTCACTGTTGCGCCCTGAACGAGACAGCTCATTTATCCTGATTGTACCTGAAGTATCACGATGAAAATGTGAGAGTTTCAGTCTACGTGCGTCTTAATTAACATATAATTGTTTTATATGAATGAAGGCACTTTTATCCAATGAATACCGTGAATGAAAGCAAATATGTACAATAAGATCCCGGAAGTCGTCTTCCTGGATCCTGCTTGGTTCATGATACGTTTAAGGGACATCTGAATTATCAAACTCTCATGAGCGTTACATTAGGCTAGGCCTTTGGGTCACTCTTTCTAAAGCAGTCATGTTGATAAAAACTAAAACAACCAACAACAACGACGTATTCATTAAAGTCCAACGTTTTATTTGCCCATCTCCAATTTGAATTAACCCTCCTGTTGTCCTCGGGTCAAAGTTGACCCCTTTTTCTTTTTAAACCAAACTACCCCAAAAAAATGGATTGGATTCCTTCCAACGCTCTTTGCAAATACAAGTGATCACTTTCATTCCTCTGATCTTAACTATTAGTCAAAATAATTCATAATTTCTGCTTTTATAACTCAAATATTAGGTATAATTCTATATAAATGAGGGTTATTGACCATGAATTCCAAAAAGTAGTAAAACTAGTGGTAGTAAGGTGGTGTTAATGAAAACAAAACAAAAAAAAAAGTCTGAAAAAAGGACAAAAATGTCACATTTTTGTCCATTTTTTGAACCGGAGGACAACACAAGCTTAAAAATACAAATGATCTGTGGCCAGGTTGACTCGGTGGTGGAGCAGGCGCACATGATGAAAGATTTACATAGACTATATATATATATATATATATATATATATATATATATATATATATATATATATATATATATATATATATATATATGGGTTACATAGACTATATATATATATATATATATATATATATATATATATATATATATATATATATATATTTATAGGCATAAATAGGCCTCATCGAGGCATAAATCTCCATAGACCGTTAATATAGACCGTTAATATTAATTAATATTAACGGTCTATGGAGATTTATGCCTCGACGCAGAGGTCCAGGGCTTGAATCTGACCTGTGACGATTTCCTGCATGTCTTCCCCCCTCTCTCACCCCTTTCTCACCTAACTGTCCTGTCAAAAATGAATGGCGGAAAAGCCCAAAAAATAATCTTTAAAAAAAATCAAATGCAAAAGATCAATTCACACATCCCAGGTTTACATATGTATCCTTTTTCTGCGTCACAAAACAGCGTCAAAGTGTTTTTATTTTAAATAAAGCACAACCACAACGTTACAATTAGGCTACAAGCAATAAAAGAACAACAGCTTTGACGTACACACGCTTGAAGTTGTAGTTTCCGAGCAGCGCCTGAACGCAGCAGGAGCCCGAGCGGCTGTCAGCGGTGGATGAGAGAGATTATCCTCCTCCGCCGTGTCAACACGGATCCGGCAGGCAGCGGGACGCGGTGTGTGACAACATGGGAAACGCCGACACCAAACTTCACTTCAGGAAAGCGGTTATTCAGCTCACGACCAAGACACAGGTCGGTTCGTTACAACAACACACTAAAACACACACTTAAACACGCACAAACGTGCAAAGAACGCGTCGGCTTTGCGGTTTAATTCAGCGTGCGGAGATAAAGTTGGAGTGCCAGATGGTAGCCTGAACTGCTGCCCAGATGACACAAAATGGAGAGGAAAACAAGACGGACACTACAATTACTTTATATTTGAAGATTTCTAGACAAAATGCACATACATGTCTTGAAATACTGATACTTTTCCTCAATATTTGTGTTGTTTTGAGACTGGAAACACTCAGTTTTGGCCTTTTGGATAATATGTCCTTCACATTTCTTGTTTGTTGTGTGTAAAGATCCTTGAATAACTTCAACATGTTGAACTTAGTTTAGCTGCAGGCAGCAGTGTGTTTTCCCTAAGTTGCAGGTGCATTTTAAGTGGAATTTACTAGATCATTTTAATCTACTGTCGCCCAGTTCTGTTCATATCTTGATAATCGGTTAATCGTTTGAGTCAACGCTAGCGAACTTCACTTTTAATAATGAACTTGAACCTTAAAAAACCTGCATATCTAATTGGTTTTGACATTTGAAGATGGCACTTTGGGCTAAAGGAAATTTACTTTTTAGACATCCATGAATCAACATTAGGCTAATTAAAATAAATACTTTTTGCAACCGTTACCAGCCACTTAATAGACTACTACTGCTTTATGGCTGGTGAGTGAAGCCAGCCAAACGCATATTTTACCAGCATTTGGCTGGTAGATGGTGCTAATTTTGGACCATGGCTGCAACTAACGATTATTTTCATTCTTTAATTAACTAAATAATCTGTCAATTCTTTCCTCGATTAATCGATTATTTGTTTGTTCTATAAAATGTCTGAAAATAGTGAAAATAACTGTCGATCAGTGTTTCCTAACGCCCCAAGAGGACGTCCTCAAATGTCTTGTTTTGTCCACAACTCAAAAGATGACCCGTGACCTGTGTGACCTGACGCGCTCGGTCGGAAGGCGGGCACTGACTCAAATGACCAATCTGATTGGTGGAGAGCTAACTCGGAAACAAGGAGCGGGATGACGAAAGTCTCTCAAAATCTGACAAAAATCTTTTAAAGTGACCGTTGTGGATCTGAAATGAGAATTCAGCAGCTGCTCGGTTGATTTCTCTCTTAAAATGTGTTCAGGAACACGTTTCGGGGATCTATTTTAGTAAAATATGAGATCGTATTCTGAGCAAATTCTGGAGAAACCAGACCCACGTGATGCGTTCGTCCAATCAGCTGCCGGTTTTTCAGTTTTGGGCGACAATACAGATTAGCGCCGCCTGTTGTCATAGAGACGTATTACGTCTCGTCGCTTCGGTGAGTCCCAAGGATCTTTGCTGACCAGCTCGGGGGCTGATCAGTCCAACTGTCTTTTCTGCCGAGGGTCTGGTTGGTGTATCAGGGGCTTTACACACTCATATATATTCAGACCGTGTGTGTGTGTGTGTGTGTGTGTGTGTGTGTGTGTGTGTGTGTGTGTGTGTGTGTGTGTGTGTGTGTGTGTGTGTGTGTGTGTGTGTGTGTGTGTGTGTGTGTGTGTGTGTGTGCTTCTCCTGCAGCCGGTAGAAGCCACAGACGATGCCTTCTGGGATCAGTTCTGGGCCGACGCCTCCACCACCGTCCAGGACGTTTTCGCTCTGGTGCCGGCGGCAGAGATCAGAGCTGTGAGGGAGGAGTCTCCGTCCAACCTGGCAACCCTCTGCTACAAGGTAACCTGCATGTGGATAGGCCACACCCCCAGCCTCCACCTTGCCCCCCTCTCCAAATGGCACATATTAAGGAAAGCTCATTGTGGGACTGGCTCTAGTGGTTGTAATTCTGCACCAAGGCTGAATTTTGGGAAAGAGACTTCAGATACAGTATTAGGGGACCACTAAGGTCTATATAAAAGAGACTTCAGATACAGTATTAGGGGACCACTAAGGTCTATATAGAAGAGACTTCAGATACAGTATTAGGGGACCACTAAGGTCTATATAAAAGAGACTTCAGATACAGTATTAGGGGACCACTAAGGTCTATATAAAAGAGACTTCCGATACAGTATTAGGGACCACTAAGGTCTATATAAAAGAGACTTCAGATACAGTATTAGGGACCACTAAGGCCTATATAAAAGAGACTTCAGATACAGTATTAGGGACCACTAAGGGGTATATAAAAGCATCCAAAGGGCACCATGTCATGGGAACTTTAAAATACAGGGGGCATAAATATACACCCCCCTATGTTAAGTTCTCATAGAGGCAGGCACATTTTTTATTTTTAAAGGCCAGTTATTTCATGGATCAGGATACTATGCATCCTGACAAAGGTCCCTTGGCCTTTGGAAGTAAAATACCCCCAATCATCACATACCCTTCACCATACATAGAGATTGGCATGGTGTTATTTCAGTTAGCCTAACAGCTGGTTTGATTTGCATCGAGAGATGATCTTATGGAAAGTTCCCCATGCTGATATCTCGGTATGGTGAAGCTGGTGTCCTTAAAGGTTGGATTTTTCCTATTTCCTTTAATTAAGGCATTAAGATCAATTTCCAAAAGATGTTTTTTTTTTATTCCTCTTTTCAGTCAACTTTAGCCTGGGTTCATAAACTAATGAGCACCTCTGTAGGTCTGCTCTTTGGGATGTTAGTTGTTAGAGGCAGCGAGGAGGCAGCTGGATACAGGCCGAGGCGGAGGAATGCTGCTGTTTGTTGTTCCCACACTTTAAACCTCACACACGGCAGTGTTTGCAGAGGCCAGACGTTATTTGGGTTTTTGTAGACCTGGCGAGAGATTTAGAAACAGATTTTATAGATGTGATAAAGAAGCTGCTAGAATCTTTTAGAGACACCAAGTATCAAACGTCAGCGTCATGGTCATCGATATTCTTTGATCAGATAGTTTCTAGTATATTTGTATCAAGTCAAGTCAAGTTTATTTCATCCATAAAAATGGAAATTACAGTGCTCACACTCGCCTTCCCACCCACAAAAAACTAGAGAAACAAATACATTACCACAAATACACTACAATATTATACATAAATACAATTTAAAAAAAATAAAAACTTATAAAAATGTACGTTTAAAGTGCTTGTTGTGCTGTCTAATAGCCTGAGGTACAAAAGAGAGAGCATACCGCTTAGTTTGTGTCACAGGAGGTCTTAGCCTACCACTACGCTCTATAACTCTGCCAGTCAGACTACCACAGGAGGTCTTAGTCTACCACTACGCTCTATAACTCTGCCCGTCAGACCACCATGAAGAGGGGGACCCGGGTCTCTCGTTATTTTCTCTGTCATTTTTACCAGATGATTGTCATATACCTGATCCACTGTATTTAACTCCCCCACCATTTTCCCAGCCCTTTTAGTCACTCTATCAATTCTGGCCTTCTCAGTTACCCCAGCATTCCCCCCCACCCCACCACACAGTAACTCCAAACACTACATATGACTGACATAAAAAACATTTTCACCACATCCGTATTTACCTTAAATAACTGCAGCTTCCTCATACAGTAGACAAGGGGGACGGGGGGGGACGGGGCATCGCGGTCGAGGCGAGCAGGTACCATTACTGGAAAAACGCCATTACTCCCTCTGGCCCGAGACACCCGTCTGCTAACTGTCTTTAAAAATAAAATAAAAATGAGTTGCGACGCAAACAGCAAAGCCTAACTTTACTTTTAACATCACAACAAAGAGAAATGTTCTCCCCTCGTCTTAAAATAGTCACACATCGACACTAGAGTCCAGCTGCTGCAATAAATATGCAGAGGAGGAGAAATCAGTCCGTCTGTTTGATGGTGGAACGTAATCACTGCGAAACAATGATGAAGGACGCCTTATTTATCTCTCTGTACAATGACGGATTGAAGTATCTACAAACCAGTTCTGCTGGTGGTGTTCGCTTTTCACTGAATATGACGTGTAAAGCCCCGCTCATTTCTAGAACTTGACATTATTGTTATGCATTGCGCCCTGGTTGACCCAGGCGAGCTCTGAATTGTCATGACCAGGGATCTACCCGTCTATCATTTCCAAAAGTAGGGTTGAACCCAGATCAGACAACCCTAGCCCAGCCCTGGAAGGTTATGGGAAAGAGCTGTAAGACCCCAACGGTACAAATATGATGCTGAAAAGGCGTATAATAGGCTCTTTAAATCATAAATGGGTGGCAGTAACTCAGTTCTTAGGGAGTTGAGTTGGGAACCGGAGGGTCGCCGGTTCAAGTCCCCGACGGACCAAAGTACGGAGTACTGGAGAGGTGCCAGTTCACCTCCTGGACACTGCCAAGGTGCTCTTGAGCAAGGCACTGAACCCCACTCACCCCACTGGTCCAGCACTGGCAGCCCCCCCACGCTAACATCTCTCCATTAGTACATGTATAGGACCTGTCTGTAGTGTGTAATAATAGTGTAAATTGTAATTTCCACATAGGGGATCAATAAAGAGTATGAATTAAAAAAAAAAAATAGGTAGCTTCTTGACTTTAAGCATCATTCTAGTCCACATATACCAAAATCTCCTCCCCCTCCCTCTCTCCCCTTAGGCAGTGGAGAGGCTGGTCCAGGGTGCAGACTCCGGCTGTCCCTCAGAGAGAGCGCGTCAGATTGTCCTGAACTGCACCCGCCTGCTGACCCGCATCCTGCCCTACATCTTCGAGGACGCTGACTGGAGAGGCTTCTTCTGGTCCACGGTGCCCGGAGCCGGCAGAGCGGGGGTACGACTCTCACACCAAATCTGTTACAGGGAGTAGTGGAGCAGAAACTCTCGTATTTTTCACTCTCTAGATTCCCATTTGACACTCCCAAGTTATCTCTGCTCAGGACATGAGGAGTGGGAAGTGTTCAGGTGTTCTGGATGTGGCGTTCATCAGTGATTTCACAGTGACGCTGCTGAAAGGTCCACCTCCG
>JABXJD010001666.1:0-42500 GCA_013375575.1 Percina caprodes | reverse complement strand
AGATTGCCACCACAAGGTCTTAAATCATTATAAAGATGTCTTTGTTTTCCTACGTCCATGCAACTATATTCCTCTAAATGCTCTTTTTCTTTATAAATGTGTTCCGTGGTGTTGTAGTTCTTTCTTTCACTTGTCCAAATATAAGACCAACATGTGAGTTATACTGCAGCCGATCAGCTTTCATAGTTTTGGCGCGAGCCTCTTTCGAATTGTATAAAACAGATTTTATTCTTCAGCTAAGGGGAAGTGCAAGTTTGACCATATACTGTACTGTGCTTGAAATTTAGGGCTTAGTTGATGTGATGAAGGTCTTAAATTTCATGTATAATGCTGATAATAAATGTCTCCTAACTCATCTCTTTATCCTCCAGCGTTTAGATGAAGATGGCGATGACACTGAGGCGCGGCCGCTGGCTGAGTCCCTGCTGCTGGCCATCGCTGACCTGCTCTTCTGTCCAGATTTCACTGCTCAGAGCCGCAAGAAGAACGGCCCCGTGAGTCCACCACCGCCCCCCATTACACCGATAATCTCAGGACAGCTGGAGGCAAACACCTGCCAATATTCAGAATCTAATTTAGGAGCACTTACTAGAGCTTCGCCTCGGCTCATTCATTAACCCTCATGTTGTCTTCCCGTCCAACATGGATTTGTTGTCCTTTCGGGTCAAAATTCAGGTCAAAGAAACTCTTTTTGGCATTTTTTTCAATGCGTTTGACACATATAAAAAAAAAAAAAGTTGTCACTTTTCTCAACACTTATTTTTTTCAATTAATAATAATAATAATACATTTTATCTGTAATTCACTTTACATTTAAACAAATCTCAAAGTGGTCAGTAAAGCTAATTTATATGACATACTTCAGAAATTCTGAATTGTTTTGAATTGTTTTGAAAACATGAACAAATGCATATGGAGAGAATGAATGCCGTACAACTTTCTTTTATTATTTTTTATTTTCTAGTTGAGACACTACACCACTAGACACTTAGACACCATACAACTTTCTTTTGAGGTTTATTAACCATGAATTTAAGAAAGTGTTGAGAAAAGTGACAACTTTTTTAAAGTGTCAAAAACATTGGAAAAAGTGCCAAAAAAAACTAATTTTCTAATTTTGACCCTGAAAGACAACAAATCCTGGTAGACGGGAAGACAACACAAGGGTTAAGTAGTTTTATGTTCTTTGTGCGTCATGACTTACTCAAACTAGATACAAAAAATAACAAAAGAAAGTTGTACGGCATTTATTCTCTCTGTATGCATTTGTTCATGTTTTTATTACGTGTATAATCTGAGCCAGGCCGTACAACAAAGCAATCATATCTGTAATCACGCCTAATGTGGGTGAGTTGGGCCATTGGCTGGTGAAAGTGTCTACCTGCCACGAGGTTTTCGCCACTTTTGTTCTTTCATATCTCAATCGAGGCCACCCGTAGGTGTCGTTTACAGGGGGAATAATCCAAAGTGGCCAGTGCTGATATCGGGGTTGAGATCAGGAAATGATGATGGAGACTACAAAGATGACGAGTCCAAAGATTTCAGATCATTTGCAGCTTTATTCAAACAGTGAACAACTTTCATGACACAGAGTACACGCACGGATACAAGACTGACCAATGAACATCAGAATAACTGCGTTCTTTATAGTCTTTTTGTCCAGCACCGGTCAGTTGATCTATTTCTGTGAGCCAGTGTTACCTTTGGGTTAAATTCCTTTTAGTCCCATAAGGGGAAATTACAATTTACTGTTGTTATTAGACACAGGCCTAAATTACACACACATGGTCAGTACCTATACATGCACTAAATGGAGAGATGTCAGAGTTGGGGGACTGTTGGATGTTTGATGCCTTTCTCACGAGCACATTGGCAGTGCCCTTGAGGTAAACTTGCACCTCTCCAGCTACCAGTCCTGCACCATACTTTGGTCCGTAATGGGACTGCCATTATTTGTGAGACCTATCAAGTGCAACCCCCCAAAAAACTATTATAATTACCTTTACATAAACAAAGACATTAGCACCATAACTTGATGCAGAAAAGGCACATGTTGTTGCAGAAGAAATCCCCAGAATGCAGGAAATGTTTCATATGCTCAAAATTTCAATTCTGCTCAAAAGTGGATATCTCAACCCCCCCCATGTTGAACCCAAAGATACATCCTTGAGTCTGTCATCTCCTTGGATTTGAGCTCAAAAATGTACATTCTTGGGGGTGAGGAGGCCGGCTGAAACAAGCAACCTACAAAGAGATGAGGATGTTTTGAAATGTTGCTTTAAAGAGAAGACAAACAGAGTTCTTCCACTTTGTGTTGACTTAGTTTAGCCCTCAAGCTACAGCAGTGTCAATAATCCAAAAGAGCCAAGTCCCTGTTTAGCCCCGGGGCGGTACCAGTTAGCACAGTTATCTGCCTCGCACAACCTTCTCAGGCAGGAGCTCAAGTTAATGAGTGACTCCACGTGAGACGGCGGGCCGGAGGAGTGGCCGTGTTTGTTAACTGGGCTGAGAGGAACAGGGCGGACGCTTCTTTATCGTGTTGAGCAAACACCTGCGGTGCTGGAGAGCATGTGGAGGTGAGAGAAAATGGCTGCCCTGCAGCTCCTAATTAAGCTGCGTTCACACTGCCTGCATCGGCCGTCAAACGGTCTGGCAAAAACGCTGGTCTTCCATCCATAGTGGGGGGTAGTGCATTTAGGCTGTGGCGGGGTTGCCGCGGGGGGAGGAAACTCCGGAAAAGAGAACTGATATTAGCACCAGAAAAAGCCTGGATAATGCCTAAAATCTTACTAACAGTATCGGTAAGTATGCGTGTCCATGCGCCGATATGATACCACGTAATATGGCCCTGAAAAACAATCTTTAACCGTTGTGTGTTGTCCCCGGTCCAATTTGACCCGTTTTGAAAGTTTTTTTATACCAGAAATATGGGTTTCTTACAACCAGATTACCCAAAATAACATGGATGCATGCACGTTGTATGGAAGCCATATAACAGTCTTCGCTGGTACAATTGATGGTCATTGGAATTTAGGTGTTTAATTTAATTTAATAGCATTTGAAAAAAAAAAAATGTTGAAATGGTTTCAAAACACAGCGGTCCTGCGGCGAAAAGTTAAGACCGACTCAACTTTTGGAGAAAAGCAACCCCACGTCACGCTGCGGTGGCCAATCACGTAACCGGAGATCAGACTTGTCGGTGTGTTATGGTTTGAGGCTGTGCAAGAATCCCATACAGGAAACAGGGAACATCACTGCCTCTATCTCTGCCACAAGTAAGTTTTTAAAGGAACATGGCGACTCTTTGGGACTTTAGCTTATTCACCATATCCCCCGGAGTTAGACAAGTCCATACATACCCCTTGATACGTCAGTATCATTATCGATATCGAGGTATTTGGTCGAAAATATCGTGTTATTTGATTTTCTCCATATTGCCCAGCCCTAATTCCAAGACTGCCTACATTTTTCCACTCTGGCACCTTTTAAAGAGCTGATAAACTGATAAAAGAGGGTCTCCATTAAACAAAGATTGCAAAGGGTGTTTATTAACTGACTTTTTTTCTAAACATTTAGTGGCGCTCTTTCCAGCATTGGATGTGAAATCACGATCCGGGGCGCATCTCTCTATGTAGTAGGGAGCCCTCGAATCATGCACTACAGTTGCATATCAACATCAACTCCTTTGTTACGAGAGTAGTGAAAGTAAGAGCGAGAATGCAGCGTTACATGAGTGACGTCAGTGAGTGTGTTGTCAAGCGAGGAGAGCGAGAGCGGTAGCCCTCCCCCCCCCCCCCCCCCCCCCCCACTTTACAACACCCTGCTGAAAATCACCGGATCACTTGTCTTGGTGTGAATTCCCACTAACCCCTCCAGTCCTTCACACCTCAAAGCAGCACCCGAGTTAATGTTCTGCATGCGAGCGTGAGAGATGCGCGTATCTGTCAAACAGTTAGTCACACAGTTAGTCACACAGTTAGTCACACAGTTGGTCACAGTGGCTTTTGCCACTCACCCTGAGGACCAGAGACAGAGAACAGCTCAAATGTGACATACACCTCAGGCGACAATTCCCGAATTTCAGGGTCAGATTGCATTAGAGAGAGAGAGACCGACCGAGCGAGAGAGAGACCGAGACCGACCAGCAGGTTGTTCCTACCCGCGTCTGTGACCTGTGAAGCATGCGTGTACACAGAAACATTTGAGATTTGAGCTTTCACTTCCCGGTCAAATTTGGTCAAAATGTGTCTGTGTTCACCTAAATTTCTAATAAATCATTAGGACTTTTTTCATGATACATGGCTGACGATTTGAATTGCAATTCTAGTAAATACTTTGATTCAATAGTTTTGAGATTTTTATTATTATTAACGAAACAAAAAGCTTTTAGAGGCTATTCAGTTGTATGGAATTTGCGAGCATGCCTTAGCAACCGCTGACAAATCAAAGCTTTTCAGGAAGTCACAAGCCCCAAAAAATGAGCCGATCAATGCCTCCTGAGTTTGGTTGAACCACAGTGAACGGTTAGTGTGACACGGCACGATACCCTTTACTGGCATGAAGAACAACGGCAGCACCAGACCCGTCTGTTCATGACGCTGCAGTCATCGGCGCTGAGGAGTCGCGCTGATATTCTCAGGACTCACTTGATGAAGTAGGTGTGAACAGAGTCCCCGTGCTCCGTTTAGACCTTCAGCTGTGACATGTAGCAGTGGGGCAGTATGAATGTCACTGAAGAATGCAGAATAAAGTACTAAAAATAGCTTTCAAGATTAGTAATGCTGTTTTTCTACTCTACCTACGCTAAAAATAGTTTTAATTTTTGCCTTTTTTTAGCTGGCGGAAGTAAGTCTTCTTCAACATTTGTTAGAGAATAATTTATCATTTGCATATTTAAACACAATTTCTGAAAACTTGTAATACAAAAATAGTCTTTTTGTCAGTTTTTGATAATATTAGTTAAAGAATGTTCCCCATTCACCTGTAGTCTCCCACTTTACTGACTTAGGTCTACTTTAACAGCATTTCTTCAGTTAAAAAACAAAACTTACAGATTCAAACACATTGCTTTTATTAAAACAAACAACTTTTAAAGTGTTTTAGTTGCCTGAGGTCTGGGGTTGCATCACTTTTAATGATATTGGCAGTTTGTGTGGTTTTTGGAAATTATGCAAAGAACGCTAATAGTAATAGGGGAACATAACAAAATGTCCAAAAAATATGAAAAGCTGCTCCTGTGGAAAGTCTATTATATAATAATTTACTTCGATTGACCCTTCAAACTATTTAGTAACGGTAAAGTTTTGCCCACCCAGATGATACCGATATGGTCTGGCCAAGACTAAAACAGGATGTAAGCTTTACAGGAGGATTCTTTTCCTTGGTATCATCACATACCCCCCCCCCCCTCCCCTCATCACATACCCTTGAGAGATTATCTTATGGAAAGTTCCCCATGCCTATCTTTATGAATGGTGAAGGGTATGTGATGATGGGGGGGGCAAGGGAACTTTATCAGGATGCATAGTATCCTGATCCATGAAATAACTGGTCTTTAATAATAAAGATCTGCCTCTATGGGATTTTAACATAGGGGGGTGTATACTTATGCCCCTGTATTTTAACATAGGGGGGTGTATACTTATGCCCCCTGTATTTTAACATAGGGGGTGTATACTTATGCCCCTGTATTTTAACATAGGGGTGTATACTTATGCCCCTGTATTTTAACATAGGGGGTGTATACTTATGCCCTGTATTTTAACATAGGGGGTATACTTATGCCCTGTATTTTAACATAGGGGTGTATACTTATGCCCCTGTATTTTAACATAGGTGTATACTTATGCCCTGTATTTTAACATAGGGGTGTATACTTATGCCCCTGTATTTTAACATAGGGGTGTATACTTATGCCCCTGTATTTTAACATAGGTGTATCCTTATGCCCTCTATTTTAACATAGGGGTGTATACTTATGCCCCTGTATTTTAACATAGGGGTGTATCCTTATGCCCCTGTATTTTAACATAGGGGGTGTATACTTATGCCCCTGTATTTTAACATAGGGGTGTATACTTATGCCCCTGTATTTTAACAAAGGAGGTGTATACTTATGCCCCTGTATTTTAACATAGGGGTGTATACTTATGCCCCTGTATTTTAACATAGGGGGTGTATACTTATGCCCCTGTATTTTAACATAGGGGGTGTATACTTATGCCCCTGTATTTTAACAAAGGAGGTGTATACTTATGCCCCTGTATTTTAACATAGGGGGTGTATACTTATGCCCCTGTATTTTAACATAGGGGTGTATACTTATGCCCCTGTATTTTAACATAGGGGTGTATATTTATGCCCCTGTATTTTAACATAGGGGTGTATACTTATGCCCCTGTATTTTAACATAGGGGGTGTATACTTATGCCCCTGTATTTTAACATAGGGGTGTATACTTATGCCCCTGTATTTTAACATAGGGGGTGTATACTTATGCCCCTGTATTTTAACAAAGGAGGTGTATACTTATGCCCCTGTATTTTAACATAGGGGTGTATACTTATGCCCCTGTATTTTAACATAGGGGGTGTATACTTATGCCCCTGTATTTTAACATAGGGGGTGTATACTATGCCCTGTATTTTAACAAAGGAGGTGTATACTTATGCCCCTGTATTTTAACATAGGGGGTGTATACTTATGCCCCTGTATTTTAACATAGGGGTGTGTATACTTATGCCCCTGTATTTTAACATAGGGTGTATATTTATGCCCCTGTATTTTAACATAGGTGTATACTTATGCCCCTGTATTTTAACATAGGGTGTATACTTATGCCCCTGTATTTTAACATAGGGGTGTATACTTATGCCCCTGTATTTTAACATAGGGGTGTATACTTATGCCCCTGTATTTTAACATAGGGGTGTGTACTTATGCCCCTGTATTTTAACATAGGGTGTATACTTATGCCCCTGTATTTTAACATAGGGGGTGTATACTTATGCCCCTGTATTTTAACATAGGGGGTGTATACTTATGCCCCTGTATTTTAACATAGGGGGGTGTATACTTATGCCCCCTGTATTTTAACATAGGGGGTGTATACTTATGCCCCCTGTATTTTAATGAAGAACATAATACATTATATATTCACAAAGAAAATTGGTGTCCTTAAATTTTCGATTTTTTCCTCATTTTTTAATTATATATATATTTATAATAAGATAAATTTTTTATTTATTCATCTTTTTAGTCAACTTAAGCAGGGGTTCCTATACTATAAGGGTTCCTGTACTATAGGGGTTCCTGTACTATAGGGGTTCCTGTACTCATGCGCAGCACTGTACATGTTATTGTTACTGTTGCAGGACACAGCCGAGGACATTCGATCCATCGACAGCTGTGAGTACATCTGGGAGGCCGGGGTGGGCTTCGCTCATCCGCCTCCTTTCAACTTCACCCACGACATCAACAGGTGAGGCGGCAGCCAATCAGGGGAAGGGGGAGATGTCTGGAAAGTTGTACATTAACATGAACAACATATTATTATTATTATTATTATTATTTTTATTATTATTATTATTTTTATTATTATTATTTTTTTTTTTTAAATGTACACAACATTAAGGAGCTTTAAGCTTAAGGAGTCAGTCTTCCACCAATTTAACATTAGAACATGTTTAATAAATATATGAATAGCTTAGAATTGTATGCACCACAAAAATGTACATCTAAAGGCTCTAGGCCCCCCTACATGTTATTGTAGGCCCAGTTGATCTGATCTGAGTGGGGGGGCTGATCTTTAATGCAATATCTACATTGCATTAAAGATCAGCTCCCCCACTCAGATCAGATCAACTGGGCCTATCAATGTAGCTGATCTCAGCTGGTATTCTATCTATAATGGAGTGCAATGGAAAGTGACCCCAAACTTTTGACTGGTGGTGTATGGTAAGAGGTCCCTGCTCGGTCTCTTTCTAAGCAGATGGGTCCTTGGTCTAACAACGTTGAAGACCCCTGGATAACACAGTTTGTCCAGCAGAGAGCACTGACAAGTTAATTTCTCTGTAAAAACTATAAAATGTCCCATTCAGAACGTGTCTTGGACACATATCGGTCAGGCTGTAGTATAAACTCTGTGTGAGAGTTTTTGTAACTTTCATATTAGCGGGGATCCGTCCTGTGTTGTTTGTCCAGGACCGAGCTGCTGAAGCTACTCCTCACCTGTCTCTCTGAGGCCATGTACCTTCCTCCGTCCTCTGACAGCAGGAACCTCAATCCCTGGGTCTCCTTCTTCTGCTCCACAGAAAACAGGTAGCGCACACACAAACACACACACACACACACACGGTCTGAATATACAGGTTAGAATAAGTTTACACACCCAGAGTAATCTAAATAAATAAATGTTCTTCCTTAAAATACAGGGGGCATAAGTACGCACCCCCCTATGTTCAATCCCCATAGAGGCAGGTAGATTTTCATTTTTAAAGGCCAGTTATTTCATGAATCAGGATACTATGCATCCTGATAAAGTTCCCTTGGCCTTTGGAATTAAAATACCGAGAGAAAAAAGCGGGAAAGTTGCCGGACGCCACAATCTCCTGAACATAGTCGTACTGAGAAACCCAGAGAGAGATGTGTGGAGCTGATAGTCTAAGTTAGCTTTGTAGCAACTCATTTGGCAACAAAAATTCTGATGTTCATTAATATCAAAAAGTTGGACTAAAGCTTGAAAAAATGGAAAGTCTACAGAGGCATAGTTTAAAAACCAGAGAAGAATCTGATGTAGAGCACACTGAGGTGAAAGTGCAAGAACAAACGAGAGGAAGGCTGGAGCAGAGACATCGCGCTGACTAACCTCGCTGCTTCCACATAAATGGGGGCTCGTCCGGGAGTATTTTGAATCCTGGTGAAAGGATAGTTTTTTTCAAAATGTATGTTGCTCCCCCCAGACACGCCCTGCCGCTGTTCACCTCCCTGCTCAACGTGGTGTGTGCCTATGACCCGGTTGGGTACGGCATCCCGTACAACCACCTGCTGTTCTCGGACTCCCGGGAGCAGCTGGTGGAGCAGGCGCTCCAGATCCTTATCGTCACCCTTGAGCACGAGGCCGGCTCGGCGGCCAGTGCCGCCTCCAGGCCCTGGACGCTCTGCACCGCTCCGCCGGGGACCAGCAGGAGGTCAGAGGGAGTTTGGTTAATTGGTCATTACAATAAAATCACAGACACTGATTCTGAATTTTACAATAATGTTTTGTTTTTGTATTTTATTTTATTTTTTGCAGCCAGCTGGACCTGATAACCTCTTTGTGAATTATCTCTCCAGGATACACAGAGAAGAGGTGAAACACCAAAACTAACCACTCGCTGTCATATAACACTGTTACTCGTTGACTTCTGGAAAAATGTTGCATTCATTGAACTTAAAAAACGTTTCAACAAATGAACGGTGAAAACACCTTGAACTGTGAACTGTAGCCTATTTTAATACTTTTCTGTATTAACTTTTTGAATTCCCCTTCAGAACACAGGACACAATAAGCGTAATAAACTTGCGTAATAAACTTGCAAAACGACATGTGCAAAAATTGCTTTTCTTGATGTTGTTTTTGCGATCGTTAGGAGCCAACATCAAAATTGTGATCAAAATTCTATGAATTGCACAGCCATAACTGTAGGATGTTAAAGTGTGGTCTCTTTCAGTGTTTTCCCGAGGTTTGTGGAAGACTTAGTGGCATGTATATTGGGGGGGAGGGGGGTGGTATGGGTTACTCCTTCCCTACTTTTTTTTTTTAATCAAATAAATATGCAATTTCACATCATTTTAGACGATTTTTATTGCCATGTCTAATCTGAAATGTTGAAAAAGCTAGAACTAGATAATTAGAATAAGTAACACTCAAAAAGCTTGAAGGCAAAACTCGCTAAAGAAGACCAACTATAGTCATTAGATCCAAGAAAAGTCTTTTAGTTAATAGTTACTTTTGATTTTCCATTCATTCGGCTTAGGTGGTGCCCAAAACATCTTGGGTGCTGCACCTAAGTCTTACAGTGGTATGGAAATCCCTGTCTTTGTGTACCAGGACTTGGGTTTCATCCTGAAAGGTCTGGCTCGGCTGATGAACAACCCTCTGGTCCAAACCTACCTGCCCCACTCCAACAAGAAGATCCGGTTCCACCAGGAGCTGCTGATCCTCTTCTGGAAGTTCTGTGACTTCAACAAGGTGCAAAGCTCGATTTACCTGTGAAGATCGATGGATAGATATTTATTTATTCTTATTAGTGCTTTCAAATGATTAACATATTTAATCGCATTAATGTCATAGTTAACTCGCGATTAATCGCACATTTTTATTTATTCTAAATGGCCCTTGATTTCTTTTTGTCCCATTATTTTTTTTTATTGTAATGCTCTAATCAACATGGAAAAGTGGTTCGGCTCGCTTTGTGCAAATGTTTTTTTATTGAAAACAACATTGGCATATAGCCTACTATAGTGTTCTATCTATCTATCGTTTTTGTCTAAAAACGCTGCTTAAAAAATGAAACCGTAGTAGTTGTGGATGTAGCCTGAAGCTACAAGATGGAGCAACGTTTGCTATAACAAAAAAGTCACATCCATATCCTGTAGTGAATACGGAGTCAATTCGGACTCTTCGTTGCTTTGTTTTAAATGGACTTCAAACGTCACATGTACTATGTCTGAAAACTCAAAACAAAAACTGGAACAGAGTTAAAGCTCAGTGGTGTTGTGTGTTTCAGAAGTTCCTGTTCTTCGTGCTGAAGAGCAGCGACGTGTTGGACGTGCTGGTTCCCATCCTCTTCAGCCTGAACGAAGCCAGAGCAGATCAGTGTGAGTCACGCAGATCATAATAACGCTGTGTGTTCCCTCCAAGTCCAACTCAGGTGGCTGGTTCAGATGAGTTTTATTCACAGGAGCTCACAGGAAGCGGTGGGATTGTCAGGAGTCCTGGCCAGGGTTTTATACAAGGTTACAGGAAGTAAAGTAACAAAAGCTGAGAAGACATTGACTCACAAGACTGTCTGAGTAGCTTTGCATAGACCCAATACGTCAAACTGTATCTGTATCTGAAGTCTCTTTTATATAGACCTTAGTGGTCCCCTAATACTGTATCTGAAGTCTCTTTTATATAGACCTTAGTGGTCCCCTAATACTGTATCTGAAGACTCTTTTATATAGACCTTAGTGGTCCCCTAATACTGTATCTGAAGTCTCTTTTATATAGACCTTAGTGGTCTCCTAATACTGTATCTGAAGTCTCTTTTATATAGACCTTAGTGGTCCCCTAATACTGTATCTGAAGTCTCTTTATATAGACCTTAGTGGTCCCCTAATACTGTATCTGAAGTCTCTTTTATATAGACCTTAGTGGTCCCCTAATACTGTATCTGAAGTCTCTTTTATATAGACCTTAGTGGTCCCTAATACTGTATCTGAAGTCTCTTTTATATAGACCTTAGTGGTCCCCTAATACTGTATCTGAAGTCTCTTTTATATAGACCTTAGTGGTCCCCTAATACTGTATCTGAAGTCTCTTTTATATAGACCTTAGTGGTCCCCTAATACTGTACCTGAAGTCTCTTTTATATAGACCTTAGTGGTCCCCTTAATACTGTATCTGAAGACTCTTTTAGATAGACCTTAGTGGTCCCCTAATACTGTACCTGAAGTCTCTTTTATATAGACCTTAGTGGTCCCCTAATACTGTACCTGAAGTCTCTTTTATATAGACCTTAGTGGTCCCCTAATACTGTATCTGAAGTCTCTTTTATATAGACCTTAGTGGTCCCCTAATACTGTATCTGAAGTCTCTTTTATATAGACCTTAGTGGTCCCCTAATACTGTATCTGAAGTCTCTTTCCCAAAATTCAGCCTTGGTCCAGAATTACAGCCACTATAGTATGTGCCATTTCTGATTTTGTAGCTTTTGGGGAGGAGGAGGGGGGGGCAAAGGCAGAGCAGGATACCCAGGACTCGGTTTACACCTATCACCATTTCTAGCCACTGGGGGACCATAGGCAGGCTGGGGGAACTCATATTAATGTTAAAAACATTAAATGTTCATGCCATGGGACCTTTAGTAGTTACAAGGCTGTTGTCCAGAACATTGTTCATCTTTATGTAGACTTTTTCCCCCTACCAACATACGTGTCGCCTTCTTTGGACCTGTTCTTGCCTTCCTTTCTTCTACTGTCCTTTACCCGTTTTCTCCTTTTTGAAGGTATGTCACTGTTTTAGAAGTTTTTGATACTAGTTTCCACCTATCCTCGCTTACTTCCCTCCTTCTTTCCACCATTGTTTTCCAAGTTTTTTTTCTTTTGTTTTACAGTTTTTGTCTCCTTTTCTCATCAGCATTTAAATGTTTTTCAGTTAAAGTGGTTTAGTAACTCTATCGTTGACAGCGCTGTACAGTTCCTCTTTACATGGAATATTTTTTCTACCAAAAATGATTAGCACTGGTTAGGGAGTACTTGGCTTAACCCTTGCATGGTATTCGGGTCAAATTGACCCATTTCAAATTTTTACAAGAAGAAAAAGTGGTACAAGTTACATTTTGTCTACCTGAAATCAACGGCCTTACCTTATTTTCTGTGATAAACATGTATTCCTGACTCAATTCAGAACATTATTCTGGATATGACACTTATTCCAAGATAATAATGATCACATACTGGATTTTTAACATGAATTAAAACCTTATGACAAAAAAACGAACCCCACTTCCATTTATAATTGTGTTCTAGTAGAGACTGATTGCATTCCCTGAACATAGATGTTATCTCAATTGTTTGAAATTGAGATAAAGACAATATCTGTTAATAGATTATAACGTAAAATTTTATTTCTGAATTGTTTTTAAAACCCCAAATAAGTCCCGGGTCAGTTGGACCCGAGGGATGCGAGAGGGTCCCGAAAGTGAAGACAACACAAAGCTTAAAGGAACAATTCAAACAGGGTACTTTATTAAAATAAGTTTGAGAACCACTGGTCTACAGTCTGCATGCATGTTAAGACAAGCATTAATTTGCATGGATTGTTATTAAAATAAATAAAAACCTCCTTTTTGTGTGCGCCTGCAGCTCGAGTGGGCCTAATGCACATCGGCGTGTTCATCCTCCTGCTGCTGAGTGGAGAGAGGAACTTCGGTGTCCGTCTGAACAAGCCGTACGCTCTCCGCGTCCCGATGGACATCCCTGTCTTCACAGGAACCCACGCTGACCTGCTCATTGTGGTTAGAAGACCGCTTATGGTCAAGAATATGAATGCCTACAATAAAGAGCGGAGTTCTGATGTCGTTGAGATATTTCCAGCCAATACCTTCCCTCTGTGTTACATAGGGCTGCAAATCACGGATATTTTCATTGTTGATTAATCTGTGGAGCATTTACTCCGTTAATGGATTAGTTGTTTGGTCTATAAAATGTCAGAAAACGTTGATCAGTGTTTCCCAAAGCTCAAGAAGACGTCAAATGTCTCGTTTTGTCCACAACTGAAAGATATTCAATTTACTGTCACAAAGCAGAGAAGAAACTAGAAAATATTCACATTTTAGAAGCTGGAATTAGAGAAATTTGAAATTGAAAAAAATGTTTTTTTTTTTCATAAAAACTGACTCAGATTTGTTGGTTATCAAAATAGTTGGCTATTGATTGAATAGTTGACTAAACTAATTGATCAATTGATTAATCTTTGCAGCTCTAGTATTCCCTGATATCCTGTGAATGAATATGTAACAGCAGAGCATCGCTCTAAATATTCTCTCAACCTTTTCACCTTTAGATCTTCCACAAGATCATGACCAGTGGACACCAGCGCCTGCAGCCTCTGTTTGACTGCCTGCTCACGATAATAGTCAACAGTGAGTAGAACAGATGATATGTCGCTCCCTGGTGGCTGATGAGAGAACTGCAGAGTACTATTAAAAAGGTCCCATGTCATGCTCATTTTCAGGTTCATACTTGTATTCTGGGTTTATACTAGAACATGTTAACATGCTTTAATGTTCGAAAAGCACATTATTTTTCTCATACTGTCCGTGTGACTATCCCTGTATTCACTCTGCGTCTGTCTCTTTAAGCCCCGCTCCCGAATAAAGCCCATTGAGATAGCCAGCAGTTTGGGGTCTTCGGCAACTGTGCTCTCGGAGTCTCGGTACCACCATTGCAGCCGGGGAATGACTGTAACGCCACTGTAGCAGCTATATCTATAGCTATATACTGTAGCAGCTATATCTATAGCTATATACTGTAGCAGCTATATCTATAGCTATATACTGTAGCAGCTATATACCTGCTATATAAGAAGGAATAAAAAGACATGGCGATCTCGGATTTCCCAAGCGTGATACGGGACCCTTAAATCCTCCGTTTTCTGCCCTCCACAGTTTCACCTTACCTGAAGAGTCTGTCCATGGTGACGGCCAACAAGCTGCTCCACCTCCTGGAGGCCTTCTCCAACCCCTGGTTCCTCTTGTCCTCCCCCCAGAACCACCAACTGGTCTTCTTCCTGCTGGAGGTCTTCAACAACATCATCCAGTATCAGTTTGACGGTGAGAACACAGAGGTGCACTTGAGTTAAATAAGGGCGCTCTCCCACCTGTAGTTTGGTGGACTGGGTGCGATTCGGGGGAGGGGGGGGGGGCACTTCCTGCACTCAGAAACATTGAACACATTTATCTTGGGTTTTGTGGTTGTGCTTTTAGTGTTTCTAATATTTTAGAAGAAGGCAAACAATGAGCAGCGATGTGTGCTCAGAACAGCTTAAGGATCTGAAGTTATCGTCCCTGAAATCATAAAGAAGTCTGTACATTGTGTTCAAGGTTGTAAATGCCGGCTAGTTATTGCTCTGTTTTTTGTTTCACTTGTTTTTGCGTCGGATCGCGTTATCACCTGAAGTGAATCAGAATCAGAAATACTTTATTGATCCACGAAGGGAAATTCTGTGGTCCAGTTGCAAGGAATTTATAACTACACTAAGGTCTATATAAAGGGACTTCAGATACAGTATTAGGGACCACTAAGGTCTATATAAAAGAGACTTCAGATACAGTATTAGGGACCACTAAGGTCTATATAAAAGAGACTTCAGATACAGTATTAGGGACCACTAAGGTCTATATAAAAGAGACTTCAGATACAGTATTAGGGGACCACTAAGGTCTATATAAAGGGACTTCAGATACAGTATTAGGGACCACTAAGGTCTATATAAAAGAGACTTCAGATACAGTATTAGGGACCACTAAGGTCTATATAAAAGAGACTTCAGATACAGTATTAGGGGACCACTAAGGTCTATATAAAAGAGACTTCAGATACAGTATTAGGGGACCACTAAGGTCTATATAAAAGAGACTTCAGATACAGTATTAGGGACCACTAAGGTCTATATAAAAGAGACTTCAGATACAGTATTAGGGACCACTAAGGTCTATATAAAAGAGACTTCAGATACAGTATTAGGGGACCACTAAGGTCTATATAAAAGAGACTTCAGATACAGTATTAGGGGACCACTAAGGTCTATATAAAAGAGACTTCAGATACAGTATTAGGGGACCACCGAGGTCTATATAAAAGAGACTTCAGATACAGTATTAGGGACCACTAAGGTCTATATAAAAGAGACTTCAGATACAGTATTAGGGACCACTAAGGTCTATATAAAAGAGACTTCAGATACAGTATTAGGGGACCACTAAGGTCTATATAAAAGAGACTTCACATACAGTATTAGGGACCACTAAGGTCTATATAAAAGAGACTTCAGATACAGTATTAGGGGACCACCGAGGTCTATATAAACGCCTCCAAAGAGCACCATGTCATGGGACCTTTAAATCTCCCTGACAGGCAACTGCAACCTCGTGTACGCCATCATCCGTAAGCGCAACGTTTTCCACCAGTTGGCCAACCTTCCTACCGACACGGCGTCTATTCAGAGGGTTCTGCAGAAGAAGAAGTCTGGGATTTCCCGGAGCATCTCTACGGAGACCGTTTCCACGGAGGTGTCCAGATCTGCTGTACCTGCTGAGCCCGGCACAATCAAAGCCAGCTTAGAGGCCACTCCAGGTAGGACGATGGATAACTACTGTACCGTATTAACCAGAGTACAAGACGACCCCGATGTTAGGACAGACCCATCATTTGGAAAAAGACTTTACGAGGACCAAATCTTGAACGAAGAAAATATTTGTGTTTGCAATTAGTCCCTCACATCGTTTATCAATCATATATTCTCATACCCTTCGGTCAGTGTCACTGAAGCGGCCGGTTTGTGGACCACGGTACGCTTTAGTTTGACACCTTTTAAAAAGCTTTTTCGGGGGCGGCCTCTAGTTCCCCCTGTAAGAGCGGTCGCCCCATGTAGGCTGAGTCCTGCAGCGGCCCGGGTTCGAATCCGACCTGCGGCCATTTGCTGTGTCATCCCCCCATCGCTCTCCCCCTTTCATGTCTATCCGCTGTCGCTATAATAAAGGGAAAAGCCCCAAAAAATTATCTTTAAAAATTAACCAAATGCTTGAATTTTGCTTAAATTAATTTGCTTTTAAGCAATCCTCGCTTTGCCAATAAATTGTGGCGAGGAGAAAATAGTGTATGAATATGAAGAAGTTTAAATGGATGGGGTTTATTTTTTTGGGGGGGTCTGGCTCTCGATTGAAATCTATTGTCCCTGTTGTGAATCCTCCACGAAAGCACAAGAAGCAACAAAAACTCAACAAAAGCCTTTTTTTTTTTTTTTTTTATTCCAGTTTTTCTCTTGCATCCTTTAGGAATCAATAAGATAACGGAGAAGTCCCAGGTGAGTGTGGACGGCACCATGGTTACCGTGCCTCATTCCGACTCTCCGCAGACGTCCGCCGACAACGACGCCGGAGCCAGCGATACGGAGTCCAACTCGGAGAGAGACCTCGAGGTAAACACCAGGCTTCACGTCACTCTGGACTCAGTCTCCTGTTTGTTCTGTGTGCAGTTAAAGCAACTCTCGTGCTTTCATTCGTCAGATCTCCCGCACAGAGTCCGAAGCGGCGAGGAGTCGGATGTCAAGTGTGTCGTCCTCGGCGGCATCCTGGAGCGCCAATACGGACTGGGTTAGTGGACGTTTTTACTGCTTTTATCCTTCCATCTCTCGCTCTGTCCTCCATTATGCTGTATGCAGTGGGGGAATGTACAGTGGCTTGCATACGTTTACACACCCATGCTAAGGGTGATTAAAAAGAGGAATAAAAAACACATCTTTTGGAAATGAATGCCTTAATTAAAAAAAATTAGGAAAATCCAACCTTTTAAGGACACCAATTTTCTTTGTGAATGAACAATGTATTGTAAATAAATAAATATTCTTCCTTAAAATACAGGGGGCATAAATATACACCCCCCTATGTTAAATTCCCATAGAAGCAGGCGCATTTTTGTTATTAAAGGCCAGTTATTTCATGGATCAGGATACTATGCATCCTGATAAAGTTCCCTTGGCCTTTGGAATTAAAATACCCCCCTTACATACTTTTACTTAAGTCACATTTCCAATGCAGGACATTTTTTACAGTGTGATATTAGTACTTTTTCTGAAGTAAAGGATCTGAATACGTCTTCCACCGCTGGCTGCGTGTGTCTCTCAGGTGTCGTCATGGAAGGTGAAACTCCCTCTGCAGACCATCATGAGACTGTTACAAGTTCTGGTCCCTCAGGTGGAGAAGATCTGCATCGACAAGTAAGAAATCATGCGACTTTTAATCTCAGAAGCAAATTGATTACACAACACCATTTGTTAGGTGGTTAATGGTGCTGGATGCTGCAAAGCAGTGTTTCTCAAATGGGGGTACGTGTACCCCTAGGGGTACCTTGGAGGACTGCAGGGGGTCAAATGTTTTTCAGTTAGAAGGCTGTAGTTACTTCTACTGTCTTTTTTTTCCCAAGCTTGTTTTCTCATTTGTTTTAACCTCTTCTTGCTTTTATATATAATAAAATATATAATATATCTGTCTCTTAAATGTTCCACCTTCTTCACAATCTAGTTGCTAACTTTGTGTCAGTTTGTTTGGCGTTGGGCAGATAGTGTACCGTGGGTTCATCACTGAAAACCAAAACAGCAGAGTTGTGGGCAAGCAGCAACATCTGGGCCTGAACAGGGTTGAAGTACCTGAAACCTGACCTGTAGTCCCTCTAACGGCCAGCAGGGGGCAGCTCGACTGGTTGTGTAGAAGTCTATTAGAAAATGAGCCTACTTGAGCCTCCTTTGATTTAGTACAGTCTCAGTCAACATTTTCATAACGTGTTTATGGTCTCAATGGCTACTTTCAAGTCTTCTTCCATACAGCGTGATGTTCATTTAAGGAATTATGGCCCTTGGGATTTGGCGTTACCACAGCGCTGTCCTCTGGTTCTCAGTCAGCTCCACCCCTCGCTCTTCTCCAGCTCCACCCTTCTCCACATATGCTCACTTCTGGCTTCAGTTTGCTTCAGTTAAAAAATAAATTAATAAAACACTTTATTTCCCATTGGGTAACCCTTGTGTTGTCCTTGCGAGTAAAAAAATTGACAAAAATTGACATTTTTGTCAGTTTTTCCGACAAAGTTTTCACTAACAACACCTTACTGCCACTAGTTTATACTACTTTTTGGAATTCATGGTCAATAACCCTCATTTATATAGAGTTATACCTAATATTTGAGTTAAAAAGCAGAAATTATGAATTATTTTGACTAATAGTTAAGATCAGAGGAACGTACAGATGAGTTTTATCAGGAATGAAAGTGATCAGTTGTATTTGGAAAGAGAGTTGTAAGGAATCCAATCCATTTTTTGTGGTAATTTGGTTAAAAAGAAACTCATATTTCAGACATAGACATTTTTTTAAAGGGGTCACATTTGACGCGAGGACAACAGGAGGGTTAAAAAATCCAGAATCAGCCAAAAGGCTGTTTTTCATCCGTAGTCCCCTAGCCTCGATGTTAAAAAAAAGGAAGAAACAAAAAGGAAGACAACAACGCAACGCAAGGACGTAGCACAAGACGAGACCCAACCGAGAAGCAGAAAGATATACAGAAAAGTACAGCAGGGGAAAAAATCGATACAGCGTAGTATCGCGATATTTTCAGTGGCAATACTGTATCGATACAGGTGCCAAGTATGGATCTGTTGTTATATATTATATATATTATATATGTGTGTTGGTCAGTTTGTCCCATTTTTGCAGCAATAACATTGAAGTGAGATGAACAAACAGAGAAATGTTTATTTTTAGATGAAACAGATGTTGATAAGTTTCTATTTGGGGACGTCATTAGAAATTGGGGAAAAATTAGAAGTTGGAAAAAAAGCTTATAAATTGCAATATATCGCAGAATATTGCAATATGTTTAAAATCGCAGTAATATCGTATCGTGGCATAAGTATTGTGATGATATCGTATAAGGAGGCATCTGGTGATCCCCCTAGAGTATAGGGTGAAAAAATTGAATAATAATTAGAAAAGACAGCTGTTGGCTCCAAAAAAAACAAGATGGTGACGGCCAAAATGAAACTTATTTTACAAAAGTTCTAGTATTTCCCTCCAGACCAAGCAACAGTGCGACAGTCTATAATTGTGGACTGCCAAAACCAGATTAATGAGCTAATAAAGGTGCTGAAAAGTTCCGTACAGCGATGCCTTTCATCCAATCATTTGGTTAATAAGACTTTATTCATGCAGACGAGTTTGAGTGTTGTTGTCTCGTCTTCAGGGGTTTGACGGACGAGTCCGAAATCCTGAAGTTCCTCCAGCATGGCACGCTGGTCGGCCTGCTGCCCGTCCCCCATCCCATCCTCATCAGGAAGTACCAGGCCAACGCCGGCACGGCCATGTGGTTCCGCACCTACATGTGGGGAGTCATCTACTTACGGTAAACAAACTTGATTAACCCGTAAAGCCCAGTTCGGACCAAAGATTCGCGACGAGACTAAATCGTTTTAGAACATCGCAGAGAAAGTTTTAGAGGTGGGAACCGGACCGTCTGAGCTCGATTCAGCTGGTCGAGTCTCCAGAAGCTGGTCTTAGAACGTAAGAGACGCCGCCTGTTTCAACAGCCAGAGAAGTCTTTACCTGTTATAGTCTGATACAAGCTAGAAATAAAATGAGCCGTAATCCGTGTGTCAGCTGGTGGAAACGGCAGAGATTGAGACGGAGGTTCAGGGAGGCCAGTGCTGTCGTGTGGTCAAGCGAGCAAGAGAGCGACTGAAGAGAGCGAGCGGTGATAGAACGAACCAGTGAATCAGAGACATTTTCGCAGATTCCTCACTAGAAATGTAAATGGTAGCAAGCATCTCACCATCACTAATATCCACATTCATATATAGAAAAGCGATGTTCAATTAAATTTTATTTATAGTATCAATTCATAACAAGAGTTCTCTTAAGACACTTTACAGATAGAGCAGGTCTAGACCACTCTATAATTTACAGATAGAGCAGGTCTAGACCACTCTATAATTTACAGATAGAGCAGGTCTAGACCGCTCTATAATTTACAGATAGAGCAGGTCTAGACCGCTCTATAATTTACAGATAGAGCAGGTCTAGACCGTTCTATAATTTACAGATAGAGCAGGTCTAGACCGTTCTATAATTTACAGATGGAGCAGGTCTAGACCGCTCTATAATTTACAGATAGAGCAGGTCTAGACCGCTCTATAATTTACAGATAGAGCAGGTCTAGACCGCTCTATAATTTACAGATAGAGCAGGTCTAGACCGCTCTATAATTTACAGATAGAGCAGGTCTAGACCGTTCTATAATTTACAGATAGAGCAGGTCTAGACTGCTCTATAATTTACAGATGGAGCAGGTCTAGACCGCTCTATAATTTACAGATAGAGCAGGTCTAGACCGCTCTATAATTTACAGATAGAGCAGGTCTAGACCACTCTATAATTTACAGATAGAGCAGGTCTAAACCGTTCTATAATTTACAGATAGAGCAGGTCTAAACCGTTCTATAATTTACAGATAGAGCAGGTCTAAACCGTTCTATAATTTACAGATAGAGCAGGTCTAGACCGTTCTATAATTTACAGGTAGAGCAGGTCTAAACCGTTCTATAATTTACAGATAGAGCAGGTCTAGACCACTCTATAATTTACAGATAGAGCAGGTCTAAACCGTTCTATAATTTACAGATAGAGCAGGTCTAAACCGTTCTATAATTTACAGATAGAGCAGGTCTAAACCGTTCTATAATTTACAGATAGAGCAGGTCTAGACCGTTCTATAATTTACAGGTAGAGCAGGTCTAGACCGCTCTATAATTTACAGATAGAGCAGGTCTAGACCGCTCTATAATTTACCCGGACCCAACAGTTCTAATAGGTTCCTCCAGACCAAGCAACAGTGCGACAGTGGCGAGGAAAAACTCCTTTTATGAAGAAACCTGGGACAGACCCCGGCTCTTGGTGGGCGGTGTCTGACGGGCAGTTGGGGGCAGTTGGGGGTGATATGAATAACAGTCACAGTAAAAGATAATGGAACAGTGACTAAACAAAATAGCGGGGCATCGCAGGACGTGTAGCAGGACCACGGCGACAGCTGCAACCAGTCCAATGTCCGTGCAATGTCCAGCTACAAAAAGCCTGGACGGGAGTACAAAGAGTTGTTGCTATGGAGACAATACACCGTCTCGTCGCATTGGTGTGAACTGGCCGGTTTCATAGCGTTGTTGCGACCTGCAACACAGATCTTTGGTCTGACCTGGGCTTAAGAACGACTCACACGTGTTGCGTAAGCTTTTTTGACGCCACAGCTCAAGTTTAAAACAACTTGTTTCTACTCTTTTGATTCCTGTTACCGTAGCAACGTGGATCCTCCAATCTGGTACGACACGGACATCCGGCTCTTTGAGATCCAGAGGGTTTAGAGCGGCTGTCGACAGCGTCCGGTCGACTTTGTTGTCTCTCTTCACACGCTCGCCAGCGACGGGCTCGGCCGGCTCGGCTTCTCGCAGCTCGACGCTCTCGGTGTTATTTCAAGAAAACACACAGACGATCGTCTGGTGCTTCTTCTTCCTGACAGCTTTCAGAGTTCAGAGAGGAAAAAGAAGAAAGCCTAAATGTGTCAAAGCGTCAGTTACTGTGTATCACATACAATGTTTATAATGAGCAATGCCAAATGGTCATTAAATGTGACTTAATCATGAAGTGTGACGTTTATTGAACATTAATTTATTCACTTTAAGTTCCATTAAATGTCTTCCACATAAAAACTGGGGAAACCATTTTGTTTTTGTTGTAATTTTCCGATTATTTGTTGGGGCTTTTCCCCCTTTTTTTGTTCCCATTTGTCCCATTTTGTAGTGGCCGCGGATAGAGAGGATTCCTATGGTTGACGTCAAGCGATTTCAACGTGCACGCAAAGCATTCTGGGAAGGCGGCGATGCCCATCTTCATGCAAATGAATCCGGTGAACGCGACGGAGACTATCCAGTAGAAGTAGGCGAACGTCTTTCAAACTGACCTTTGTCGATCTGAAATGAAGACAGACTCAACAACACGGCCTGTTTCTCACTTAATCCTTGTTGCCTTCCTGTCAAAATGGAAAATCAACACTTTTTATCAATGTTTTTTGATTTTTGTCCCTTTTTTCAACACTTTTGATGCTTTTTTTCAAGATTTGTCACTTTTGACACCTTATCACCTTGTCACCTTATTAACTTTAGTTTTACAGTTCATTTATGGTCAATAAACCTCATTTATAGGAAATTATACCTAATGTTTGAGTTAGAAAAGCAGAAATTAGGAATTATTGAGACTAAAATTAAAGGAATGGATGTTGATGATAATCACAGACTGGAATATGTCAACTTTTACTCTCAATACTATTTCAAAAACACTTCAATTTGTTTTCAAATGCTATAAAACTGAATAAGACGCCCCAAAATTAATGAAAGTAGAGATTTGTACTTGGCAAAGAGCGTTGTGTGGAATCAATCATGTTATTTTGGGGAATTAAAAAGAACATTGATATAGGACAACATGAGGACAACATGAGGACATGAAGGTTCAAATATTTCAGAAACATGTTTCAATGAACTACAGGTTTCATATGTTTTGAAAAAAACCTGGAAAAGTTATGTTGTATATAATTTGAAAAATGCAAATTCCAGGCCTGGAAAGGTTAATATAAAAAAAAAAAGACCCAGAAAATTTTGGAAAAGTCATGGAATTTTCTTAACAAAGCATAATAATACATGTATAATAAAAAAAATTATTTTAATAAAAATGGATTTCACATCATCTTAACGTTATATTCGGGGCGCGATATTCCGAACTCCACTGAGAACCACATAAATTGTCATTTATTTTATTATTTAACTTCTGTTAACACAGATTTTTATTCTATATTTTATTATTCTGGAGCATCAACCATGGACGTATGACGTGGCGACACCACGCGTGGATCAGCGCTGTCCGCCTACACGGGGCGAGGTCGCCCTGGGAAACTAGGACTGAACAATACAGTGGATTGTTTTCTTTCTTTTCTATCGTCATCGCGATATCAACTGTCGCAATATACATATCGCGACAGACACTCTGTCAGAGATTATTGTGTTATTTGAAAGAAAATAGAAGAAACACTTAAAAATGGGACTGTTCTTTTTTTAGTGGTGCCTTTTATATTCAACTTAATGTTCAATTTGTTCAATAAGAGTGTTGGAAATGATTTCTTTTCATTTGTTTTAAATTCAACAAGCAAATTGTTGATATCTGTTTATTTATCGCAAGTAATATCGTTATTATATATCGCGACGTTATTGTATATTGCATATTTTCCTCATGTCCTACAGCTGTAGAAGAAAATGAATTGCCTCACAGTTTTAGTCTCATTTTATCCTGATATCCTCTTTTCCAGTTTACTGATTAATATTGTTTAACCTGATCTATAACTTTTAGTGTCTCCTGATTAAATGAAGTACGTCTGCTAGGGTTGGGCCGTAATCCGGTATACCGCAGGGTCGTAAAAATAACAATGGTATCAGTTTCAATACTGTCAATTCCCATTTACCCCAAATTACCCCAAATTTGGGCCGTGGACGTAGACTAGCTTCTGTCACACCAAGGCGACCAAATGTAACGTTTCTGTGGGTTTAAACATTGTTGGAAGCATTTAGGAGAAGGACATAACTCAACAACATACATAACACAGGTCTGTTCGTTTGTAGACATTTTAATGCACAACAGTTACATATTATATCTTTAACCCTCGTGTTTTCTTCCCGTTAACATGAGCTTGTCCTTCCAGGTCAAAGTTTCACTTAAAGTCACTTTTACTGATTTATTTCTCACTTTTTCCAGCTCTTGGCACTTTTTAAAAACCTGAGCCGGTTAAATAATAGGTTTTATTATTCTTATTCTTGGATTTCATGGTTAATAAACCTCATTTATATAAAATTATACATACATTTTCAGTTAAAAAGGCAGAAATTATGAATTATTTTGACCAATAGGTAAGATCTGAGGGTGTTGAGTGGATTTCAGATGGTTAGATGTACCCAAAAAAAATCAATGAAAGTAATGTATGGAATCAGTCATGTCATTTTTGGGCAATTCGTTTGAAAGAAATCCATTTATTCTGATAAAAAACCCTTTGAAACGGCTCAATTTGACCTGAGGACAACACAAGGGTTAATTAGAACTAAAGGGAACCAACGATGTAAAATCCAAACTGTGGAGGGATATCACGCAGAGATGAGCAGCTCCATTAAAGCGCCCACAGAGTGCATCCTGTAGAAAACGCTGAGCGGCTGACCCAAGTTCACCAGAATAAACCACGCAGAGAAGCCGAAAAACTGTTTCCCGATGCCGTTCTCAAACTGGGGGTGGACTCCAAACGCAGGGATGACCCACAGCTGCAAGAACAGCGAACAGGGATGTATTTTATGAATGCCGAAATAACAAAGAAACTTGTATTTCTTCTTAAATCAGACAATAAACACACATAATATTACCATAACATTGGAAAGGATGAGGAAAGTACAGATTTCTTGTATTGCTCTTTTGATCCAGGGCTTTTTCCCATCATTCTCTGGTGCAGCAGCGGGCGCGTTGCCCTCCAGCATTGACATATCCGTCTTCTTCTCGTCTTCCACCGCACCCTTTTTCATAAGCTGTGGGAGTATTTAAAGGAGATGAATTATGCTTTGCTGTATTTTCTGTCATATCTTAATGTTACAATGCCAGATGTTCATGTTAAACGCGGCCAAAGTTTCAAATATTGATGTAAATTAATTTTAAAGGAATGAAATGCCTGTGAGCCAAAACCTCTGATTTCTCTCTGGTCTGAACGCTCCGGTTTCAACAGTGTTTTCTACTCTTGGTTCTGTACGACGGCCTATTAAGCCGGTTTTCTGTATTTGATCATCTGCTGCCGTGCATGCTCCATTTAAGAGCTTTGTGCACTATTTTTCAAGCCATTTAATAATATAATAAAATGCTTAATCTGTACATAATTTGGGAAATGATGATAGTTGTAACATCCTAATGCTTGTGTTGCTTTTCCCCCCATTTAGCTATTTTCTTTTTTAAAATAACCTTTAAAAAATAAATAAAAACGCTTTTGCCAAATATCGTTGTCATTCTGAAACCAGAACACAAGAAATGTTGAGGATGTCTCATTTTCACTCCTGCAACCTAAAGAAAGGCAATCAGATGTTACTATTTTTAAAGTTTTAAAGAGAAACTGAGGGGAAATTTCAAAAAGTAAAAGTTATTTTAAAAACCTTAAACATTAGGGCTTTTTTTGGCTTCTGGGGCTCCAGAAGCCCCAGAAACCCCCTCTGCTCTGCCCCTGCTGTGCAGCAGCAGCAACGGCAGAGCACAGATGCGAAGACATTTGTTTTTTTTTACAGTACATACTGTAAAACATGAAAAAAAAGATAAAACACATAATATAGGGCACCCGGGTAGCTCAGGTTTAGAGGTTCAGTCCTAGATGCAGCGGGTCCGGGTTGGACTCCAACCTGCGGCCCTTTGCTGCATGTCGCTCCCTCTCTCTCCCCTTTCATGTCAAGATGTCTTTATTGTCATACCACAGTACACTGTAGTTTTACGAAATTAAAGTTCACAGCTTAAAAGAATACAGCACAGAAACAATTAAAAACAGTCAAGTTATTAGTTATACAGTGGTGCTCAAAGTTTACATACATGCTTAAGTTGACTAAAAGAGGAATAAAAATCATGTTTTGGAAATTTATTTTAATACCTAAATTAAAAATGAGGTAAAATCCAACCTTTAAGGACACCAATTTTCTTTGTGAATGAATAACGTATTGTAAATAAATAAATGTTCTTATTTAAAATACAGGGTCATATATACCCATATAGAGGCAGCATTTTTATTATTAAAGGCCAGTTATTTCCTGGATTCAGATATTATGCATCCTGATAAAGTTCCCTTGGCCTTTAGAATTAAAATAGCCCCACATCATCACATACTCTTCACCATGCTTAGAGATAGGCATGGGATACTTTCTATAAAATCATCTCTCAATGCAAATCAAACCAGGTATTAGTCTAACTGAAATAAAACCATGCCTATCTCTAAGCATGGTGAAGAGTATGTGATGATGTGGGGCTATTTTAATTCTAAAGGCCAAGGGAACTTTATCAGGATGCATAATATCCTGAATCCAGGAAATAACTGGCCTTTAATAATAAAAATCTGCCTGCCTCTATGGGAATTTAACATAGGGGTATGTATACTTATGACCCCTGTATTTTAAATAAGAACATTTATTTATTTACAATACGTTATTCATTCACAAAGAAAATTGGTGTCCTTAAAGGTTGGATTTTACCTCATTTTTTAATTTAGGTATTAAAATAAATTTCCAAAACATGATTTTTTTATTCCTCTTTTTAGTCAACTTAAGCATGTGTATGTAAACTTTTGAGCACCACTGTATGAATTAAAACAAAGGCTTAAATGCTTATATGGGTGTGCAGAGCATGTAGAGTTATAAATATATGACGTCTAAAAAACTGAAAAATATAAATAGATAAGAGACACATACAGTTGGGAAAGAGTATAAATATCCATATTTAAAGTGAAATAGTGCGGTAGAGAATAAGGTGCATGCCAAACAGATTATTTCGTACATGAATAGTCAGATTGATTGGACTGTTTTAGTGTTAAGTCTTCATCTGTCTTGTCAAAATTAAGGTCAAAAATGCCCAAAAATGATCTTAAAATAAAAACAATCATATGCAAATTAATCCAAATTCATCAAAATTCCAAAAAGAAGATTCAAGAAGGAGCAGGCAGACGCATAATGCTTAAAAGTCCTGTCCCCACTAAAAGAAATATGAAAACGCTAACCTATTAGGGCTTTGTCGGGAAGAGGGCACGTAAACACCTGTAAACGGTGTAGAACAGGTCTCCTTTAACCAAAACCTTTTTAATGGCTGACTTGTTCCAGTGTACTAGACCTTGACGTGCACTGCAGGTACCTTGAATAAGCTCCTCCGCTGCTTCTCTTTCTTCTTGGCGAGGAGGCTCGGGTGCCGGTGGAGGCCTTCGATGATGAAGATGTTCTGCAGGATGAGCTCCAGCAGGGTGAGGAGGGAGTAGGACAGGTCCAGTTCCCCGAGAAGCCCGCTTGTCCCCCCGGCCAGGGCTGCCACCAGGGAGAAGTAGGACAGGGTGAACTGGCCCAGAGCCGCCGCCACCAGGAGCATCACGTCCAGGCTCCGGGTGGGGTTGTGTCCCGCTTCTTTTGCCCTCCTCTCCAGCCGGTGGACCAGCATCCCGGCCAGGGAGCACACAGACATCAGGGGCATGACGACCAAATGGTAGCCGTAAAATAAGAGGAAGGCGGTGAAGCGCAGCTCGTTGTCGCTCACCCAAACCTGATACAGAATGAAGACGGTAATTCCCGCGATGAGCACCAGGGCGCCAGACACGAGGCCGAATATGACCCCACCTTGGTAGCTAACACGGAGGGTCAGCTTCTGAGCGACATGGTGGGGACCTGGACTCATCCTGCGGCCCACGTTCTTCCACATCACATAGATCATGCAGCTGGCCATCAGGTAGTACTCCATGTTGAAGGGATAAAGGATTTCGTAGCCTTTCCTGAAGGCGAGGCAGGCGGTGCTCGCTTTGCAATCACAGACGGTCGAATTGGCCATTCCTGGAGCAGACATGGACATTAAAAACTCTTTAGAGTACAAGGCAGGGGTGTATGATTATGAGAGCTACAAAGATGAATCAATATTTCATCAACTAGTCCATACGTTTTGCAGAAGGTTTCCCCCCCCGGACGTCCCTCACATGCTTTCTTTGTGTTAGCAGAACCAACAATCAAGTTATATTTCAATCAATCAACCATTTATGTATTCATATAGCACTTTACAGCCACCAGCAGGTATCCAAAGTGCTTAACATCAGAATCCAAGAGTAAAAACACATATCATACAAAACCGTCAACTCAGAAAAGGTTACATGGAAAAATAAGAGTAACATTGTCCCACCACTGCTACGTATTAAAAGCCAGACTAAACACATATGTTGTGAGTTTGGACCTAAAAAGAGATATCTGTAATATTGCGAATATCAATTCAATTTTATATATAATATCAATTCATACCAAGAGATTGATGTAAGATTGTATCTATGGAGATCATTCACCTGCTAAATCAGACGTGTCTCCATTAGTTGTGTTGCTGAAAGCTTTTTCTAACTCGATCTCCTCGTGGATGGTGTCCTCCATCACTGCGTTCAGCCACAGCAGCAGGTCGGCCGAGAGGACCAACATCATCCCCAACCTGCGGCACGTAGAAACAGTGGCACTCGTGAAATGACAAAACAACATACACCTGAAGCTATCATCCTTGGATATAAACTAATAAATATGTAGTTAACAGTTATAAAAGATATAAACACACATAGAGAGATGCACCTGGTGATTATCTTGTGTTTGTGAATGCAGTCTTTGGAGTGAGCCCACAGTAAATAGGTCTGCAAAAGACATTATTCAATAAGAGCAAGAAAACTTCTTCTTCTTCATAGTTATTTTGTATTGGATTTTACAATGTACATAAGATTTGAAACACACACATACCCCCCCCCCCCACTGTCATGCAATGAATTCTCCAGTTAACAGAGGCATGTGCAATGTGGTTTTGCAGGAATATTACAATGTAGGTTCAATAGGGAAACTGTGTGTGTGTGTGTGTGTGTGTGTGTGTGTGTGTGTGTGGGTGTGTGTGGGTGGGTGTGTGTGGGTGGGTGTGTGTGGGTGTGTGGCTGATAGAGCGAGGGAGAGAGTGACAGTGATTAGCTTCGGAGCAAGTTGTGACTCTAGAGTCATAGTGAGAGAAACAAAGTGTCTCCCCGCTTCTGCAGCAGGAGAAGTTAACCCTCTCTTGCATTTCATGTTGTTTATGAAGGAGGAGGACCAGGAAATGAGTCGGGGGTGGGGGTGCAGGATCAGACGCCCTCCCACTGGGAAACATGTTTTAGTAGACTCATAAAATACAACTATGGACCTGGAAATGTTATATAATAGTTCCCCTTTAAAAAGGTCACTCATGGCAGGCGTATCTCTACATGTTTTATCTGCTGATTAATTCTATAATATTGTGAGATAAAAGCTGTGTCGCAAGGGTCAAGTTCCTTTCATTCTACCATTTCTTTCTGCTGGTTTTTAGCAGCGCTTTCAGAGCGTGAAGGAGCAGCCGAACTCTTTGCTCTCTACCAGAATATTTAATGTCATTACCTGCAGCGCGAGAAAAGGAGCCTCGATGAACGGAGAGATCACTTTAGCGACAGGCTTACACTCCATCATCAGCATCAAATAACCGGCCTTGAAGATGCAGCAGCAGACTGAAGGCAGCAAAGAGCATGAGGACCCCTGAACCAGAGCAGGGGAGAGGAGAGACATTTCATTACACTTTGCTAAATACATACACTACAGCATTTTATTTTAGAGATTTCTTTCCTGTATTTTCTTTTAAAAGTTGAGAATGTATTAAATAAATTTACATTTCTGTGGTATATGGTGGCAGTTATGTTAGTGGGTTGGGAACCGGAGGGTTGCTGGTTCAAGTCCTCATACGGACCAAAGTGGACTGGTGGCTGGAGAGGTGCCAGTTCACCTCCTGGGCACTGCCAAGGTGCTCTTGAACAAGGCACCGAACCCCCAACTGCTCGGGGCGCCTTTCCTTAGGCAGCCCCCTCACCCTACTCTACATATATATATACATATGTGTATTATGTGTATGTATTTAATACATATGTGTATTATGTGTATGTATTTAATACATATGTGTATTATGTGTATGTGTGCGTACTGAACGTGTGTGTAATTCAGGCCTGTGTGTAGTGTGTGTAATAACAAGAGTGTAAACACTGTCATTTCCTTGCAGGAAGTATACATTATATTATAGAAGAACAAAATACTGGAATAGTATAAAATTTCCTTCTTTCTTTTTTTCAGAAAAATGTCACATGAGGACTGTCAAAATTCACAAATATGATTTTAAATATTTTCTTTTATTAAACTGTTAAATCCAAGTTTAATACTGTAAATTCATTTCTTAATTAGATAAACAGAGATCATTAGTTTTTACAGTTGTACATATCCTTGATTAAACATTAAAATGCCAAAAAAATACACAAAGTTGTCATGTTAAGTCAAAGCTAAAAACTATATTTTAATTAAAAATACAGAAAAAATCACAACTGTAAAAAACTGTATTTTACAAGAAAGTTATTTTACTTTTCCAGTATTTTCGGGCACCCTAGCTGCCTGAATATTACCCTTTTTACATTATTTTTACAGTGTATCTTATATTTTGGCATGATGATAAACAGCTTACCCGTGACAGTGATTCCCCCGGCATGGTGGTCTTTGTGCGGGCAGATGCCGGGCTGTTTGTGGTCCCACAGCAGGTACCACAGGACCCAGAGTGAACTAGCCCCCATCAGCAGCAGCATGAACACCTGGGGCTCCTGGTGCGTCAGGCCTTTGGGGGGGACAGACTCTCCGGCCAAGAGGGCCGCTCCCAGCAGCACGGCATTCAGACCCAGCATGCCGGAGATCAGACGCCTCCCACTGGGAACCAAAACCACCACCGGATCCATCTCCGGGTCCTCCGTCTGATCCCCTGAGTTCTCATCATTGTCGGGATTTCCAGGTGTCCCCGAGGAGAAATCTACTTCTGGGAGTCCAGGATCTGGATTCATATTTGCCCCTTCTTTTTCCCCTTCTTCAGTCTTTAGAGTCTTTCACCCTACCTCTTCTTTTTCTCCCTTCCATTCAGTCTGCCGGGTTTTCTCTCTGTCCTTAAGGTGAAATCCTGCATTTCAACATGTGAAGGCATGAATGTGAAACCTTGTCATTCATTGATCCGCCTCTTCAACCACCAAGGTGTGTTCACAATCCAGTCCACTAACACACCTTGCAATGGAACGCCATTTTATCTAACTGTTAAATCCAAGGTTAATACTTTAAATGCATTTCTTAATTAGATCAACAGAGTATTAGTTTTTACAGGTGTAAATATCCTTCATCAAACAGTAAAAAGCCTAAATAAATACAGTAGTTTTTATGTAAAGTCAAAGCTAAAAAAAGGCATGCATCTGAAAGCTTGTAATTCTTTAGATCCGCCTTCTCACACACACACACACACACACTAAGGTGTGGTCACAATCCAGCACACCTCGCAGTGCTAAGCCCTCCTGTTTACTCTACACGCTGACGCTGACCTTTGTTTTAGCTGCGGTTGCTTCAAGGCCCCAAATGACCCGAGCAGAGTCTTTGGCACTTTGTCCTGCAGTGTGTTCAGTCTCCTGTGTCCTGCAGTGTGTGTTGAGCCTCCTGTGTCCTGCAGTGTGTGTTCAGCCTCCTGTGTCCTGCAGTGTGTTCAGTCTCCTGTGTCCTGCAGTGTGTGTTCAGCCTCCTGTGTCCTGCAGTGTGTGTTGAGCCTCCTCCGTCCTGCAGTGTGTGTTGAGCCTCCTCCGTCCTGCAGTGTGTTCAGCCTCCTGTGTCCTGCAGTGTGTGTTGAGCCTCCTGTGTCCTGCAGTGTGTGTTGAGCCTCCTCCGTCCTGCAGTGTGTGTTGAGCCTCCTCCGTCCTGCAGTGTGTGTTGAGCCTCCTCCGTCCTGCAGTGTGTGTTGAGCCTCCTCCGTCCTGCAGTGTGTGTTGAGCCTCCTCCGTCCTGCAGTGTGTGTTGAGCCTCCTCCGTCCTGCAGTGTGTTCAGCCTCCTGTGTCCTGCAGTGTGTGTTGAGCCTCCTCCGTCCTGCAGTGTGTGTTGAGCCTCCTCCGTCCTGCAGTGTGTGTTGAGCCTCCTCCTCCGTCCTGTGTGTGTTGAGCCTCCTCCGTCCTGCAGTGTGTGTTGAGCCTCCTCCGTCCTGCAGTGTGTGTTGAGCCCCCTGTTTGGCTGTTATTTTGTAGTTTTATTAGAGACCTAACAATGCATTGTGAGTCTGTTAAAAAAAAAACATATGAAAGATTACAACCGGTTAAAATAAGCTAATGGTAACTAATAATATCAGTACTAAACTGTATAAGTAATTTAAGGTTCATATATCATTCATATAATAATGTTATTTTGCTCCCAGTCAGTGTGTGTGTGTGTGTGTGTGTGTGTGTGTGTGTGTGTGTGTGTGTGCACTTAATCTCATAAACAAAAGTGTAGCAGCGACTAATAACTAATGATATTAACTTTATATCTGTGGTGATGGCCTTTGCTCAACCATTTTTATTTTCTCTTAGATTAAGTAGACACACACACACACACACACACACACACACACACACACACACACACGCCCCTCATGAGAATCCTTTTCACAGGTGATTTATGTTTGATCCGACCTCTGCTCATGGTGACTGTTTGCTCAGAGCTTTGATGGGTATTTATGACGTTAAGAATGATAAATGTGTCATTTGCCCTGAACCAACAGGTGGAACAAAGCTAACGAGACTGAAGAAATCAACAAGCAGTGTAAACACACAGTCCTGAGAAGAGGCTTAATGAGCCGGATTAACTGAATACATCTGTGTGGTTGTTCAAAGCCTTTAGGAGTCAAAACTTACACACACACCCTTAAAACACACACACATACAGTACATATTCAGTAAATCTGGCTCATGTAACTGCTTCTCAGGAGTTCTGTCTGTCTGTCTGTCTGTCTGTCTGTCTGTCTGTCTGTGTGTGTGTGTGTATGTGTGTGTGTGTGTGTGTGTGTGTGTGTGTGTGTGTGTGTGTGTGTGTCTGTGTTAACTTTTTCTGAGCCTTTTAAAATTTTCGTGGGTTTTTCTCCAAATTTTTAAAGCTTTTTTCTTTTTCTTTTACATTTGTCACTTTTTTGTGTGACATTTATCACTTTTTTGACATTTGTTTCTTTTTTCAACATCTTTTCATATTTTTGTCACTGTATTTGGCATTTGTTCACATTTTTGTCACTTTTATTGACATTATTCTCTCTTTTTTTTATACATTTAAAAAAAAAAATTCTTTTACCAATTGCTTTTTCTCCAAAAGCTATAAAACTGATTAAAAAAATTCAATGAAAGTAGTGAACTAATTATTTATTTAACTTTTGATATAGAAACTTTTTGGAAAGGGGTCAAATTTGACCAGAAGACAACAGGAGGGTTAAAAAAACAAAGCTACATGTTGAAATGGACCGGAATTGTCCTTTAACTTGAGACAAACTGTAATCAAGTCAGAGTTGACTGCTGTTAACAGAAAGATGGTACATATCAGCATTGACACAGAGAATATTAATATATATATATATATATATATATATATATATATATAATATATTAAGGTATGAGAACCACTGGTCTACAGTAGCCTACTGCACTCTACTGTCTTATTTTGTACTGTTTCAAACAATACTGCTCTGTTTTATATTGTTTTATACTACGCTTTCTGTATTATATTCATTTTTTAAGGTCTATATCCTGAAAAGGGGCAGAGTCTCTCCGTCATACCCCCGCCCCCTCCTGACAACCTGCGCCCTCGTTGTCGTCCCCCTAGCAACCAGCCCGTCAGCCCACTCCGTGCCTCTCCAGGCCCGGTCCGCCCGTCCGGACCCGCCGCGACGCGGACAGAAAGTTGCCTAAATACCGATGCAAACCCTCCAGAAACCTCCATGGAATCAAACTGAGAGTGAGCCGGGGCTGCAAAAGCCGAGGGCGCCGCCATGAACGACCGGTACCACCGGGCGGCCAGGGACGGCTACCTGGACGTGCTGAAGGAGGCCACACGGAAGGAGCTGAACGGCCCGGATGAGGATGGGATGACACCGACCTTATGGGCCGCGTACCACGGCAACCTGGAGGCGCTCCGGCTCATAGTGGCGAGAGGGTGAGTCCGAGCAGCCGTCCCTCTCACCAGTCAGCTTAATCATCCACAACTTGTTTCATTTCATCGGCTAATGACCGCCAGAGTAGCCGGTAAAGCTTCTAGCTCGTGGGGGTAAAATAATTCACCTGTCTGTCACCTTTATGTTATATAGCAGCTAGCTGGTCAGGCTAATGGAAATAGCCTAAATTGATTTCCCCAATCCAAAAAACTCATTTATTTTAAGCTTACTAGCTTTTAAGCTTACTTTTTATGGAGATTTATTCTCTCCTGTGACAATATTTTGACAGTTTAAAAAAGATATAAAATTAAATTGTACGGGAAAATTGCTTTTAGTTGATTCCTCCCTTATTTTAACCCTTGTGTTGTCCTCCAGGGTCAAAAAGATTAACTCTTGTTTTTTTTAATTTTTTTTATTAACATTTGACATTTTCATCACATTATTTTTTGTTTATTTCACTAACACCACTAGTTTTACACTATTTTTTGGAATCCATGGTCAGTAACCCTCATTTGTATAGAATTGTACCTAATATTTGAGTTAATAAAGCAGAAATTATGAATTATTTTGACTAATAGTTAAGACCAGAGGAATGTATGTTGAGTGGATGAGTTTGGTCAGGATGCTGATTTGAAAATATTTCAATTTTCACCCGAAATTCAATGAAAGTGATTGTATTTGCAAAGAGCGCTGCATGGAATCCGTCCTTTTTTTGTGGTAATTTGGTTAAAATGATTGCCATCTTTCTGATAGACATTTTTAAAAGGGGTCAAAGTTGACCCGAGGACAACAGGAGGGTTAAGAAGGCTTCACATTTGGAACTCAGAGTTGATTATTCTGTAAAACATCTTGTTATCACCCATTATTAACTCTCTAGGAGATGTTTTCTCTCTTGTGAGAGCTTTTGTTTATTTTGTATTCTATTATTTTGACCATTTTGTCAAAGGTGAAAGTTGGTTTTACCTTGTTCAATCTATAAAAAAAATCACTTATTTTAAGAAGCAAGCTTTTAATAGCCTATTTAACTGGCGACAAACTATAATCAAGTCAGAGTTGACTGGTCTGTAGACAGAAAGATGGTAAAATGTGAGGTGAACACACACTACATACCCACCTCAAATAAGCCAAAAATAACACTAAGTATGTGTGTTCATATCAAATGTACTGTTATAAACTCTTGAGAATCCACCAGCTTCACAAAAATAAAGATTAGGATATATTTTATATTACTTCACCTCAGTGATCTGTGCCGGCTCATATCAGCATGAATTAAAACACATTGTGCCCCAAATGCCCCTGCCCCCATTGCTGTTGTAATCAGTGCTGCTGGAGATGGAGGGCTATACATTTTAACAGCCCGATTACAGAGAAAAGGGCACTTGACGCCCTAATGCTCAAACATAAACACTCTGTAGTTGTAGAAAGAGTGTGTGCTGATGCATCTGAAGAGTGATAACTATATACAGTGAACCCTCGCTATATCACGGTTCACCTTTCACGGTCTCGCTGCTTCACGGATTTGCATCGTGCGTTGTGTTCTGCATTCTGCAACATAATCAATGGTGGCATGTCGGTTTATAAGAATCTTATAACTTAACTTATAACTTAATCTTATAACTATATATTTCGTCCAACAGATAGCTAATCCGTTACATAGCAAGCCAGAACCGGAGCAGCAGGTATAATGATCTAAATCTGATTCTGTTACAATATAGAAGCTATTGTAAACTCACAAGTGGCGGATCAACGCTACGATATGCTCTGAAAGCCTTGTGCATTGCTGCGTATTAGTAAGAGAAAACTGAGATGATGATAAAGGGGTTCATTAGACTTAGACTTCTCTTTATTAATCCTTTTGGAATGACTCCCGCGAGGAAATTGAAAATTTCAGCAGCAGTTTTAGCAAGAAAAAAAAAGAAAATTGATGAAAAAGACAGAAAAGACCATAAATTATTATTAAAGTGTCAGTGTTGAGTCAAGTGTTAAAGTGATAAAGTGACCAGGTGTAAATTTAAGTCCAGGTGTGCATGTATGTGTGAATGTATATATGTATGTATGTATGTGTGTATATGTATGTGTGTGTATGTGTGTATATGTATGTGTATGTGTGTGTGTGTGTGTGTGTGTGTGTGTGTGTGTATTGTCCTCTCTGCCCTATTTCCTCCTCCCCTCTAGTGAGGAGTTGTAGAGTCTGATGGCATGAGGCATGAGTTTGGGAGTAAGTGTATATTGTGTGAGATAAGATGTATCTGATGTATCAGAGACATCTTTTGGTGAAGCTTTATGAGACAAAGCAGCGTGATATTTACCGCCTGCTCTCGCTACGCCAGCGGATTCAAATGAGGGTCGAGCGCTGTATGTCACGCTGCTGCTGACAGGTTTATAAGGCGAGGACTAAAGTGGAGACGCAGGGAAAGGTCACAGTGATGGATAGGACATCGTCCTGCTACGGTCCCTGGAGGAGGCAGTGCAGAGTGGGCAGGAAGCAAAGACTGACCACTAGAGCTCAGCTGCAGGTCAAAGTTCACAGCAACAGGTAAATGAGAAGAGAAGAGATACATCTCGCTTTATAGGCTGTTTTTTTCTTTCAGTAATGTTTGAAGATTTTATTTTCTTTCTTCTAGAGCTACAAACATTAATTCATTGGTTGTCAATTATTACATAAATCACCAACTATTTTGATAAAAGTCACACTCTGGTTGCAGCTTCTTAAATGTGAACATTGTCTAGTTTTTCTCTCCTCTGTGAGAGTAAATTTAATATATTTGAGACATTTGAGGACGTCATCTTGGGCTTTTGGGAAACACCAATCCACATTTTTCCCTATTTTCATATATTTTATAGTCCAAACCACCAATCAATGAATCTAGAAAATAATATGGTTTATCAGTGAAGTGTCACTGCAGACTGGATTCTCTACAGAGTGGCTCATTATGAATGAGTCCAGCACATCGGCAGGTCATCGGCGTCACACGGTGTTACTGTATGTAATGTCTGTATCGGCTTGTCCCTGTCGCTCAGCCGCTGTGCTCATGTATCGTCCAAGCTTTGTCTGTATTTGTCCAGCCCAGCTGATGTCTTGTATAAATGTCTTTGCCCTTTTGTAACTGTATTGTTGTTTTAGTTTCTCTAAATTTGTCTTTCCATATCGATGTCTTGTATAAATGTCTGTCCTGACGTGCTGTAACTATGTTTTATGTTTCTGCAGAACAGGAACCTGCTGAAAACCAGTTTTTGAACTGAGTCAGGCCCGTTTTTACATTGTAATGTAATGTTACTTTTTTTAACTTTCCTGTATAATAGATATGAATGCATGAATAAATAAATGAATGAATGCATGCATGCATGCATGCATGCATGCATGCTATGGTCCATGCATTGTCGTAGACACATGCAGCCTCTTTTCTGGTAATTCTTGTCCACACGGAAATCCTGGACCTTTTTTTTTCATTGTGGGTATGCCTGCATATCATGTAGACTACACTACAGATTTGGTCAAAATCCCCTGGTGGTCGCAGTAGAGGAAAGATGAGCACTAAATTCAGTATGCATCATCCTCTGGGGACCATACACTACATTTCATGGTCAATAAATCCAGCGGTTGTTGAGATATTTCAGTCTAGATGAAAGTGACCGACAGACCTACATTTCCAGATCCACACTGGCTAAAAACAGGATGTTCTTCCAATAGTAGTGGTTGGTTTCTGGGCCTCTGGGAAAATAAAGAAGCTTGATGTGCAGTCGGCTGTGTGCCCTGCACGGGATGGACACTTGAGGCAACTATTACCAGAGGACAGGAACGTTTGTGGGCTCAACAAGCACTTTTTTTATCCTAAGAGGTTGTGAATTTGAGTTGAACTTGAGTTGTTTGTCCTCATGCTACAGACACATTTCAGTTACTACGAAAGAAAGTAGGGTGGAAGTTTCTGTACAGCAGGGGAAGTAAAGTCTTTGTTTGTTCTATTGTCTTTTAAGCAGAAGCAACAACTTCACATGACATAATGGTGCAATGTGGAAGAGTCACAAATATAATAGCTTGCGAGCGGACAGCTGGTTTCACCACACCACTGTAGAGTGCAACAAAAGAGCTCTCAAAAAACATGCAGGATGTCAGCATCCTTACAAAAACCCTGAAAGATACACATACACAGATAAAGGAACACCCAAAAGCTCACTAATAAGAGGCTTTAAGAGCAGGAAACGTCTAAGCACGCTTGTGTCTGGGTGTAGTAATGTCTCATTGTTCACCTGCTCCTACAGCCTGATAGTATTGTCTTCATGCCCTACAGTCAAACCACAGTGCATGCAGTATCTGGCGAGACAAGATAACGCGGAAATAGTCTCCTGTCTGCTCTTAGTAACCTTTTTCAGTTCAAAAGTGTTCTTGTTTCAAGTAAGCATAATTCATAATTATAAAATGTTCTATTACAAAAGCTTTGAAGTTGAATACCCAGCCTTATATGTTGCTAGTAAACAGGTGGCTGTTTGAGGTTTGTGAATCATGTCTGAGTCAGAGCTCCTGGCAGGGCGACAGATGGTCGTGTTACTGTGTGAGACAGTTGGGTGTGATTCCTCCTTCGTGTTACTACAGTGATACATTCATTGCCTTGTGCCTTTTGGAATATGATCTGCTGTGTTGCCCTTTCAGCTGACAGGAAAATGTCTAAGAGTAAAATATGATGCTGCTCTGGAACATAAAAATAAACCACAAACGATTGGCTCTAATATCCGATTGTGTGCAATCAGGGTTCAGGCTGATAAAGGCGGTGACCCTGCAGAGAGTAGTAACAGTGTCTCTGTGTAGAAAATGCTCTTGGTGTGTGGGCTTAATAATGCAAAGTCACCTCTGTCTTGTTTAACCTGCAGCGTTTCAATTATTGATCAGGACTCCGCCGCGGCTCGGCCGAAACAGGAAGAGGAGGGACTCGATGCAAACACAGCTCATCCGTGTATACAAACTGTCCTGTACACTGTGCAGGACACCTGTGCACATGCTGCTTGTGTGTCTGTGAACTATAATCAATATGTAACCAAAACCAGTGTTTGTTCTGGTATTGCTTGCACAGCATTGTCGGTAGTACTTGACCGATATCATGTCGATTGTGTGGATTTTGACAACAGTGTCATATGCATGTATATATTTTAGAGTTCTTTTATGTCTACTTTGGTGGTGCAGATGTTCTTATCTGTGTACTACTTAGGTCTGTTTGCAAGTCTGCAGTGTGCCACATCTTTCTCTGTAAGACCTCTGTTTGGTGTAAAGAAACTGGGTCATAAATTGAGTTAATTTAACTTTCCTGTACCTTCTAAACTCTTCCATTGTGTCATATTACAAAGTAGCTACTATGTTTTTGAATCGTGAAGGGGGAGCAAACATGGACAATGATCCCACACAAAAACAACATGTGGTTCATTTTATTCCTTTTAATTATTTAATAGCACATCAAGAAAGAACACTAACAAAGCAATATTAATAACAGAAGGCAAAGAGAGGCCAAAAGCCTACCAAGTGTCTCCAGGTTTTGCTAAAACAAATAATATAAGTTAACATAAACAATTTAAAATACAACTAATGTTTCAAAACATAATCATTTTCCCATTTAAAGCTTTAGTGCGGTCATGGAAGGCGTGCGGCTGTGCAATATGTTAGTTGTGCAATATAGACTATTGGATTGTTTACTATGTCATTTGTGCAATAAGTAGACTGTTAGGTTTGTGCGATATCTCAATGTGCCAGGGCTGTGCTACACTTTTGTGGAGAATTAATCCGACAGGGTTGTTTTGTGTTGTCTTGGTAAAGCTGCGGAACGGAGTCCAAAACAAATTTCCCTTTGGGGGCAATAAAGTACATCCTGTATCTTATATATTGTATCATGTGGACGCGCCAACAGTTTTGTTGTCATTACTTAGAATTCCTCATGGAGGGGGGCGACAGAAACGATGCACTATAGCGCTAAAGAAATCACAGGAAAAATGAATCTAAATAAAAGAGATTAACACAGACTTGAAACTTGAAGAATAAAGCCTAACCCTACATGTTTGCCAGTTCAGGGATTATCTAAGGTGGCAGTGGCTCAGTCCGTAGGGGGTTGGGAACTGGAGGATTGCTGGTTAAATTCCCTGTACAGACCAAAGTACGAGTGTTGATTGGTGGCTGGTCATTCAGACCTGTGTGTAGTGTGTTCTAACAGAGTGAAAAAATTCAAATTTCCCGCCTGGGGATCAATAATAGTATCAATTAAGTTATGTTATTTTAAACATTGTGAGGGATATTGTGCATGACATAAAACCTGCAGAACAATGGTGTGCTCCTTTTTTTAAAATGAGTAACAGAAGTCATCCTGTATGTGTGAATCTGGTAACATGGCATCTTGTCTTCTCCCCCTGTCTTCCAGGGAGACCGGACCGTGTGACATCTGGGGCAACACACCGCTTCACCTGGCAGCTGCCAACGGCCACCACAACTGCCTGTCCTTCCTGGTGGCTTTTGGTGCCAACGTGTGGTGTCTGGACAACGACTACCACACACCGCTAGACATGGCCGCCACCAAGGAACACATGGACTGTGTTCGTTACCTGGACTCCATCGCTGCCAAGCAGATCACCCTCAACCCAAAGCTGGTCAACAAACTCAAGGACCGGGCGTTTCGAGCCGCAGAGCGCCGCATCAAAGACTGCGCAAAGCTCCAGAGGAAGCACCGTGAACATATGGAGAGGAAGTTCATGAAGGAGTCAGCGGCTTTAGACAACTTGGATGCTATCAGCTTCTCCAGCTACGCCAGCGGCAGCACACTGAGCAAGTTCAACACCGTCACCTCCAACATGCCATACTCGCAGGTGGTTGCTCTTTGACTTTGTGTTTTACCCTCATTTTGTCTCCCCGTCGAAGTTGAAAATCAACACTTTTGTTAAAGCTTTTTATCCATGTTTTTAACTTTTTTTGTCCCTTTTTGTAACACTTTTGACTTTGACTTTTTTATGTTTTCAACACTAACTTATTTAGTTTTACAGTTATTTTTAGAATTTATGGTCAATAAACCTCATTTATAGGAAGTTATACCTAATATTTGAGTTAGAAGAGCAGAAATTAGGAATTATTTAGACTAAAATTAAAGGAATGGATGTTGATGGACAAACACAGACTGGAATATGTCAACTTTTACTCAATACTATTTCAAAATTATTTTTCAAACTATTTTTTTTTCAAATGCTATAAAATTGAATGAGACGCCCCAAAAGTAGTGAAAGTAGAGAATTGTATTTGGGTAATTACAACTGGGTAGTTAAAAAGAACATTGATATAGGAAAATGGGTCAATCTGACCAAGGACGACATGAGGTGTGGAATCTGCTCTTGGTTCTCAACATATTATACCACTGAAAGTTTCTTTAATCACGCTTTCTGAAAAGCTGCCAAAACACAATGAAAAAGAGTTTTAACAAGCACCTTCCTTGAAACCAGCATTAACTATTTTTGGCCACTGGGGAGCAGTAGAATAGCCTGTGAACACCACATTGATAATTCATAAGGTTGGTATGATAAACTCTTTAAACGTATCCCCATACAACGGATTGTATGATATTTCACAACAAGTTAAGCGCACATTATTCTGCGTTGTCCTACGAATGTCCAGCAACAAGAGCCGGGCAGAACCTGTTTAGGCAACAAAACTACTTGGTTAGGTTCAGGAAGAAATTAGGGTTTGGGTTCAAATAAGTAGGTTTTTACGTAACTTATTCGTGGCGTTACTTACGTATGTTACGTAACAAAAGTACGTTAAAAGAAGTTGACTTTTGCTTTAACACAGGACGCCAACAGCGATCTCTTGGGTGAAAGTCATGTGGTTTTTGACCCATCAATCCACCCCGACCATCTCCCTACGCCATCTTTGTCGCTGTTTATACTACGTCGCCTGACTTCCTCCTTGAGGCAGCCCTGTGTGTCCTGGCTCGCGCTTACGTGGGTTATATACAAATTAAATGTTCAAAGTGCATTATTTTTCGAGGGTATAAGTATAAACGGTGAATTAGAACAGCCTGACTTGTTAGCAAACAGTTGCTTATTTATACATCCAACCGACATGGAGACATTACATTAGCATTTATTTCATCAGTCGT